>JAKSZP010005658.1:0-85176 GCA_022478985.1 Massospora cicadina
TTCCCCCATTTACCCATTGACTGTACGGGAGGAAGAGGCTTTGGATGTGTGGGTGAATAAACAGTTAGCCAAAGGTGCAATTTTTCAGCGTACCTCCCCTGTATGCTCTCCACTTCTCTTTGTTGAGAAGGCTTATGGTACTCTACGCCCATGTGTAGACTATTGGAACCTCAACAATGTCACTGTACCAGTTCTACATCCCTTCCCTTTAGATTCTCAGATTGCGCGCTATGTGGAGAAGGCTAAAGTCTTTTCCAAACTGGATTGCCTCAATGTGTTAAATAAGATTCAGATTAAAAGGGGCAAGAGTGGTTAACCACCTTCCATACCAGAAAAGTAATTTTCCAGTTTTGAATTATCTCTTTTGGGCTTAGGAATGCCCCTGCTATCTTTCAACGTCGCATTGATGCAGCGTTAGGGGACTTGTTAGGGGTATGCGCGGTTGCCTACATGGATGATATTCTGGTGTTTTCCCCTGACCATGAGTCCCATGCATTACACCTTTGGCAGGTGGTGGAGAGGTTAAGAGCAGCCCGCCTCAAGCTAAAGATCAGCAAGTGTGAGTTCTTCAAGTCTTAGGTCACTTTCCTGGGCAACGTCATGTTTGACCAAGGACACACGATAACTCCAGACAAGGAGAAGGCTATTCGTGAGTGGCCCACCCCCACCTCAGTCAAGGAATTGAGGAGCTTTTTGGGGGTTGTGTACGTTCCTCAAGAAGTTTACGCCCAATCTTTCCGAGGTGACAGCACCCTTATATAAGGCTAGCGGTGCAAAGGTGCTTCAGTGGTCCCCCGTTTTGGAGGTTGCTTTCCAAGCAGTGAAGTGCACCCTGTTGTCCATGCCAGTCCTTTGAAATGTTGACTCCAATAAATAGTTCGTTGTGTCTACTGATGCTTCAAACTTTGCCATAGCGGCTGGCTTGTTACAAGTGGGCGAAGATGGGATAGAGCATCCAGTGGGATATTTTTCTAGGAAAATGTCTTTGCCTGATTTGAATCACGCTGTTTACGACAAAGAGTTACTAGCAGTGGTGGAGGCGCTGACTTACTGGCATCACCACTTGCATGGCTCCACCCAGCCATTATGTGTATATACAAGTCACCGTGCCTTGCTGTACTACCGCGCCTCTCATGTCCTAACCCCACGGCAGACCTGTTGGCATAATACCCTTATTCAATTTGCCTTTTCTTATGAGTTGAATAAGGGCAAGGATAATGGTTTGGCGGATGCTTTAAGCTGCAACCCTGCTTTAGCTCCTGATCCAAAGGAGGTAGAAGTTCATAACACACAGGTGTTGATTCAACAAAATAAATTTGTGTCTCAAATTCCCTCTCCCCCAGTCAACGAGACAGCGCTTGCACCTCTGGAAAATGTGGAGAAATATATTATGTTCAGAAAGGTAGTCCTTTCTCAGCTGCTTTCAGCCGAGTATACTATGGTACTTGCAAAAAGCGCTTTAAATCAAGAGGATCTATCCAAGGGGCTATCACAAGAAGGATGAGATGGTGTGGTTTCAGGGGCGTCTATGGGATCCTGCTGGACCGTTGAACCTGGAAATCATCCGGGACCATCATGATGGACTCACCGTTGGTTATCCTGGTAAAGCAAAGATGTTGAAGTTAATACAACGCACATACAATTGGACTGGCTTGCCTGCTCAGGTGGGGCGGTATTGTAAAGAGTGCCTGATCTGCAATCAGATGAAACCCAATCAGCAACCTTTAGCGGGGTTATTGGTACCAGTCCAGAAGGCTGAAGGGCCCTGGACTTCCCTATCAGTGGATTTCATTGTGGAGTTACCTGTTTCTGATGGTTATGATGCCATCATGGTGGTGGACCGTTTTATGAAGGTCGCCCACTTTATTCCTTGCAGAACAACAACCGCGGCTGAGGGCTAGGCTCTTGGCTACTCATGTATTTGCGCTTCATGGGGTTCACCCAAGAAATAATCAATGACCGGGGACCCCAGTTTACCTCTGTCTTTTGGAAAGAGTTATGTAAGACTCTTCAGATTCGCCCCTGCCATTCAACTGCCTATCACCCCCAATTAGATGGGCAGACTGAACGAGTGAACCAGTCCTTAGAACAGTTTCTGCGGTGTTATACCACTGCAGATCAATCAGATTGGGTTTCTCACTTCCCTATGGCCCAATTCAGTTACAACAACACTTTGCATTCTTCTATCAGTTGTTCCCCTTTTTTCGCCAACCATGGCATTAACCCCGCCTTTAACATGGAGTCCAGCTGTGGTTCTAAGGTTGAAGCGGTGGTGGACTTTTCCAAGACTATCAAGAACGTCCACCAGGGGGTTTCCACCAGTTTGGAGGCGGCAATGCAAGTTTATAAGGAGAACGCTGATGGTAAGCGCTGAGTGGGTCCAGCGTATAAGGAAGGGGATCTCGTGATGCATGATGCTTGTAACATCCCTATCAAGCATCCATGCAAGAAGCTGGGACCAAAGAGGATTGGCCCTTACCGCGTTGTTAGAAAGGTGGGCCATGCCTCATACCAGCTAGATCTTCCCTCTTCATTTCAGATCTTCTCTGTCTTCCATGAGAGAAAATTGATGTTGTTCAAGGGCCCCCCACCAGAGACTCTTGAGGTCTATCTCGTAGATGGGGCGCCATAGTGGGAAGTGGAAGAAATAGTTGCCTCCCGCTGTGTTAAAAGAAGACTTGAGTACCTGGTATCCTGGAAGGGTTTTGACGCTTCAGAGAACAGTCGGGTTCCAGAACGTGACTGTGTGCATGCCCAAGATCTGATTGAAGCCTTTCACAAGCGTTTCCCCCAGGCTGCTGGATCTCAACCCAGACTGATAGTTGCCGCCATGAAGTTGGCCCCAGCTCACAAGAACTTTTCCCTTGCGCAAGCCCCTGGAGGGGGGTTGGAGCCCCGTTGGGAGGAGAGGGTAATGTTATGTTTAAATGACATCATAGTGGGGAACAACCCTAAGGATAAAGCTGGGCAAACAGGAGGCTCAGAAGTTGAAGCTTTATGCCCTCCCTGACCTAAGGCACACACTAGACCAACGCTGGGTACAAGATAAATATGCTCAGGTTGGTATTATTGAGGTGCAGAACGCCCAACCCCTTTCATCAGCCCAGGTGTTAAAACGAATGGTATATTCAATTAACAACGATGGCAATATTTAGTTGATTGATGATCATGGGTTTAAAAACTATTTCATTTCTGAAACTACGCGTTTGGGTCAGATCCAACTTTAATCAATTACTTGAGTGAGGTTGGTTTCAGCATATTCTACCAATTTGGATGGTAGTGTTTGCCTATTGGTGAATCTGTGCTTGGGCACACTTCAGCAAACCCTGTATTTCCCCAACAAAGTTTAAAATCTGTTTCCCATGACCAACATTCCTTGTTGGTCAACTTTCTAATAAACCTTTCCCATTTTTCCCATTTTACTTATGTTATTCTGAACATCCTGTGTGCGGACCTCTTTGAGGAGGTCTCGTGCTACATTCACCAAAACATTTTAAACATGATCCATTTAGCCTCTAGTGCACCATTGGTTCGCCCAGGTTCCCTCCAACCTGGGACGCCTACCCCTCTCCCCTTTGTGCACCGCATCATAATGGGGTGGTATTTTTTATAACGATTGCACTTTTTCTCTTAAGCTAATATTGCTCCAGCCCCCTCTGCTGGCTCTAGTAACCATGGTACTAATGGCTAGTTTCTTTTTTTAGTACTAGATGGTCCCAACCCAAGGGGGATTCATTGATGTTTATTGAATTACGCCTGGGCTCCTAAGAGCCTGAGGCGAGGGAAGGGGAGGGAGGAGGCATCGAGAAAGGGAGGGGGTTTGCGCGCCAGAGCCATGCTGCAGTGACAACTGAGCGGGGGAGGGTTGGCGACATAGTGCAGACCTTCAGGGCCATCTCAAAGTGTACCTGAAAGTGGGTGATCATGTGTGGAAGGGTCCACACCTGCTGGTCAAAGGCAGCACGAAGGAAGGAGTTATGGATGGTCCAGATGGCTGTGGCATAGGCGAGGACACGGAGGGGTCGGTGGCAACCAGGCAATGTCTGCTCAAACATGAGGTCTTGCACAGGGTGTCCAGATCAGGGCTGAGCATGGAGGAGCGCGCGGGCCTTTGGCCAAAATGCGGCGACACCTGGACAGGTGAAAAAACGATGGAGGTGGGAGTCAATAGGCTCCACACAGCGGGGGCAGCTTCGGTGCTGGAAGGTAGGGCCAGTCTGGTCCCCTGTCCTGTATGAACAGTGGAGCACTCTCCATAAGGTGTTGGACACCTTTGCTGACAGGATGGGGTGATAGACGTCCTTCCACAATTCCTTAAGGTTAAATCTCACGGAGGGAGGGAGGAGCTCAAGGAGTCTTGGGCGGATGGGAGGACGATATTGGGGGTTGAGGCGAGTTGTGACAACTTGTCCATTGTGCACAATTGCATGGCGACGTGGGCTGAGGCCAGGGCCTTCCCTTCTGTATGGGAAGGCATGGTGGATCCGCGCGCCTACTCGTTTCAGGGCAAGGAGAGCCTGGTTCCAGTAGGGGGATGAGGATGGTTTTAGGCGATGGCCTGGGTGGTTTGTGAGCCACTCCCCTAATGAGGTCAGAGATGCTCTAGGAAGACCCAGAGCTGCTGACACTGACTGGCGGAGGGCGGGCGCCCATTGGGGCATGGGGGTCGCGTCCCAGCAGACAATCGGCCATAGGAACTTCAGGAAGATTGTGGTGGCGTGGGATCGCGTGTCCAGAAGCCCTAGGCCCCCTTCATTGCAGGGTCGGGCAATGGTTGAGAGGGCTATTGGTGGATGGTTTGAGCCCCAGATCCAACAGCGGAGGAGTACATTGAGCCGCGTATAAAAGGCATCTGTGAATGGGCAGACGTGCGCTAGGAACCAGACTTTGGAAAGGAACACATTGGCCATCAGAGCTCGACCCTGGGGGTGATGTGCCGCCGGTTCCAGCTGGCAATCCTGGAGTTAACTGCTGCAAGGAGCAAGTCCTCATTGTCTTTTAGCGCAACTCCTTGTTGGTTGGTGAGAACGCCCAGGTGACGGAAGGTACCGCGCTCAGGTTCAATACCAAATGGTGGGGGAAGGTGGGGGAGCCGACCTGTACAACTGTTGTCTTGGAGGTGTTGACCATGGCGTTGGACGCCTTGGTGTACCTCTCAATGGTCACAGCAGCGAGGGCAACATCCCCAGGGCAGCCAAATGCAATGGCAGTGTCATCTGCAAATGCCATGGTGCGTGTGGGGGCTTTACCTGGGACCAGAATCCCTGTTAGCTTGTCCTGTAAGGAGGCCAAGAGGGGGTCAAGGGTGATGTTAAAAAGGATAGGGCTCAGGGGGTCCCCTTGCCGGAGACCTTGTCCAACTGGTATTGCCACTGTAAAACCCATTGGCGCCAGGACTCTGGTGTGGAGCTGGTCATAGAGCGATGATATCCAGCGCCTAGCTGCGGGTGGGAGATGGAAGCGGGCCAGGGAAGCATCAATATACTTCCAGGCTACCCGATCATATGCTTTCTCCATATCCAGAAGAGCCACAAAGCCATTCACCTTACGAGAGTTAGCAGTCAAAGTCACGTGAAGGTCATTATAGTTGTCCCATAACGACCTCCCCGGAATAAAACCGTACTGGGATGGGGAGAGGCGAGGTGACACCCATTTGGTGATGCGGTTGGCCAGAAGCTTCGTGAAGAGCTTGTGGTCTGTGTTGATCAACGCTATGGGGCGCCAGTTCGCCAGGTTCTCACGGTCTGACTTCTTGTGAATGAGGGTCGTGATTGAGCCTCTGGAGTCGGGGAGGACCTCGCCATTCACCAAGAGTGCAGCGAAGAGGTCGCGGAGGGTTCTGGCTATCACTGCAGGTTCCAGAAGGTACACCTCAAAGGGTATTCCATCTGGGCCTGGGGCTTTAAGCCGTGGGGATTTCAGAAGGGTTTCCATCACCTCCTGGATGGAAATAGGCGCCAGTAGAGCCTCATCAGCCCGTGGGTCAATGGGCGGCTCTGGAGCCCGCCACAGGAAGTCTTGGATGTCCGATGGGTCCACCTGGGTGGCATGGAAGAGGCTGGAGTAGAAGCGGTGTAGTTCCTGCGTGATTTCCTCCTTATCTGAAGTGGTTGTAGTGCCAATCTTCAGTGCAGTAATATCCTGCGCTGTTGACCGGGCTTTCTGTTTCTGAAAGAAGAAGCGGGTGGGGCGTTCCCATTGAGCATAGTAACGAGATGTTGTAAAGTTTGCTGCCCGTTCTTCCTGCAGTGTGAGCTCCAAGCGGAGTGCTTCCTGCGCCGCTTCCCAGTCTTCCAACCATCTGGGAGAGGGCGAAGGCTGGCAGTTTCGCTCTAGATGTCTGATTCTGGCTTCCGCCCTTTTGACTCTGGCGCGAGCTGCAGTCATCTGGGCTTTGGCACAGTTGTAAGCAACGCGGGTGATGCCCTCCTTGGTCACCGCCCATCTAGCCTTGTGGTCAAGCAGGTGGGTGGGGGGAGGTGAGAGTCTCCCGGATGGTCATAGACAGCTTCTCCTTAGTGAAGGGGTTGTTGAGAAGAGCTGGGGCAACCCTAGGCCAGAACCTACGCGACGGTCTAAGTGTGGTGGTGAGGACAACGGTGAGTGACCTGTGATCACTCAGATGGTTGTCACGAGAGATGGGAGAGGAGACGCGGCCAATTAGCAGGGGGCCAATCAGTGCCATATCTATGCGTGACGCTGACTGGAAAGCTCCTCCATCATACTGGATCCTAGTCATGCAACCTAGGCCAGACGCGGAGGGTGGAAGCGCATCTATAAAGCCACTCAGGCGAAGGAAATCCTGGAGACGACGTGATCAGGGCGTTCCTTTGCTGCAGGGGGGTAAGAGTCACGGACGCGACTTATGGTTGTGTTGAAATCTCCTAAGAGAACTGTATTCCGTGGGAGATTGAGTTGGAGGAGCTCTTCCAAGAGCCGATTTTGCTCCTGACCTGCATTAGGCAGGTAGATGCTTGCAGCGAAGAAGGAGAAGTCAGGAGTGGTGAGTTTGGCCAGTATGAGGCGGCCACCTAGATATTGTGAAAAAGAATGGGTTTTAACCCGAGGATTCAAAACAATAAGGGCGGCATGGTTTGTCCAGAAGGAGTTGCCTCCAAACTGTTCATTCCATGCAGATTGTTCGTGGGGGAGGATATGGGGCTCCTGGACAGCAGCGATGTCAATTTGTGCTGACCTGAAGTTTCGGAGGAGGCGGGCTCTCCGCTTAAAGTCCCGCAACCCATTTGCGTTGATGGATTGCAGGGCCAGGGTGCTGCCATGGGGACTCATAGCTGTTCCCCTCCATGTCCTGGGGGTTGCCAGCGCTTAAACCTGCTGCTGTGAGGCGGCTAGTTTTGAGTCCTTTAGCTTGACTATTAGCTGCAATCCGTGAGGAGCGTCGAGGGTTCTGAGGGGAAGGAGAGGGTGGGGGGGCGGAGGACCCAGTAAGCCAGCCTAGGATGCTGCCCCCGCTCCGTTGCAGGGGAAGGACCTGAGGGTGCTCAATGGTGACCTCCGCGGTGTCCCCATTTGATGAGTCTGAGTCCATATTCACTTCCTCCAACACTGCAAAGGATCCGCGCGAAATGGACTGTGGGGTTGGGGTAGGACTCTTTGAGGTGGCACTTCTACTGCAGGCCGCGAGTTGCCAGTCCATGCTGGTGGGCATAGCTCCATTGGGAGCTGAGGGCTGATGCAATAAATCGCTGGTGGGGGTTGGTGGGGGTGCCGCGGAGCCCTGAGTGGGGGTGGCTGACGAGGGGCACCCTGTGGGAGATGCCTTGCGCTTGGTGAGAGAGGGAGTTGACTCTGGGAGATTGGAGGGGGTGCCCATTGGAAGGGGGGCATGAGCGCGAAGGTATCCCACACCAATAGTGGGGTTAGCTGTTTCAACTGCTAGGCGTAAGGACTCAGGGGACAGGTCTTGAACGGGAACCCATTGTGTGGGTTGTGGAATTGCTGCTGCAGCCATGTGGGATCGTTTTTGGCCTGTTTTAGGCCCCTGGGTGGTGGCTAAGAGGGCTTGTTTTCGAGCTGTGCAGCCACTATACAAGTGTCCAAGGGCGTTACACCATGAACACCGGGGCGCGCCTGATCAGGGTCGACAAAAAAGATCTCAGGGCATGCCCCAACTACCGCCACACGAGGAATAACCTCAATGTTACGGGATACAGTGGGGGAGGGGATGAATGACGCCCTAGCAGTGCGAGCTCTTTGAGTGGGAGCATAGTAAGAGGGGACGCTAAAGTCCACTGAAAGAACAGACCCAAACTCCATTAAACCACGATGGAGTACCAGTTTAAGAGACTCAGGATCAACAGTCATTGGTAGGTTGGAAAAAGTAACCCATGAAATTTTCTCCAGGTGAGAGCGTGTGCGGGAGATGCGAAGAGATCCCCATGGAATAATGACCTGGAGGGTGGCAGCATGGTCAGCAAGGGCAGCTTCAGTGAAGCCCACATCGATGTAGTGGCCCTCCACTGATTCATGGATGGTGGTGTTAATAGGGAATGTCTCCGCAATCGCTGCAAAGTATGAGAAGTAATCCTCTGTATAGAATTCAACAGGGTTATGCCCATAATAAAGGCGAATTGCGTGGGAGAGGGTTGAGCGAGGTAGAGCTTTTTGCACTCTAGTTTCGGCCCATTTCTTCTTAACATCGGCAATAAACGCCACTTCACGGGGATCAGCTTTGGGTAGCGTTAGTGCCAGAGGTTTTTGCCACGCCCCAGTGGCTCCTTTGGTACGTTTGTGTTTGCTTTGGGCTGCAATTGCAGGTTGAGTGTGAGCTGGTGGTTTGGACAAGTTTGCGGAGTTCCCTTGTTTCTGGAATGTTACAGCAGTTGCTGGCGTCATATTAAATTGAGGGGCGGTTTGTTGGGCCTCGCTAAATTGGGGAGGCCCATCCAGATTGGAATTAACTCCAGCCAGTTGGGAGGAGGGAGATGTTTCATCACCATCCCAATCTATTTGGGTAAATTCAGCCCGAGTATTTGCTGTGATTTCGTGGGCAAAACTCACTGGCTGATTGGTGAATTGGTCGTTTTCAGCATATTGAGATAAAGTGCCGACTTGAGAAGTGCCGATTATGGGGTTTAAATGGGATGGGTGAGATTGGAACTGGTGTGAAGTTCCAAAATCTGAACCATTTAAATCCCCATTGGGAAGAGTAGATTGTCCCAATTTGGTGCTTAGTGAACCAGAATGTGCGGCTAATCCAACCTTACATCCGAGGGTTTGGGGGCCAGGTGATTGTTGGGCCTCGCTAAATTGGGGAGTCCCATCCAGATTGGAATTAACTCCAGCCAATTGGGAGGAGGGAGATGTTTCATCACCATCCCAATCTATTTGGGTAAATTCAGCCCGAGTGTTTGCTGTGATTTCGTGGGCAAAACTCATTGGCTGATTAGTGAATTGGTCGTTTTCAGCATATTGCGATAAAGTGCCGACTTGAGAAGTGCCAATTACGGGGTTTAAATGGGACGGGTGAGATTGGAACTGGTGTGAAGTTCCAAAATCCGAACCATTTGAATCCTCATTGGGAAGAGTAGATTGTCCCAATTTGGTGCTTAGTGAACCAGAATGTGCGGCTAATCCAACCTTACATCTGAGGATTTGGGGGCCAGGTAGCTGGGTATCGCCCCTCATGGAGGGAGCCAGAAACACGGCGTCAGCAATAATAGATGGGGCTGAATTAGCTGACACAATGGGGGAGGTGAATGTCTGGATGGGCTGAGTTGCATTCAACTGAGCAGACGCCATTAAAACAGCGTGGGTGATGGCCTCCTTGGTTGGAGGGGGCCCAGCGGGTTGGTGGGAGGCAGCACACACAGAGCTGTTAGGCGTGCAGGTTGCAGAAGTGCGATCAGGTGAACTGGCGCTAGTTGGAGTAGCTCCAGGTCAGGGGGTGGTGCCTGCTTTCATGGCTGCTGCTTGAGAGCGGGTGATTCTGGTTGACCCTGAGGTGGGTAACCGAGGGTTGCTTCGTTTGGGGGTGGTGCTGGCTCGTTTGGCATAGCCTGCGGGTTCTTTTGCGGGGTTTCCCGCCATATTTGCTAATAGTTTTCGTAAATCTCTTTAGTGGAGCTAAATTTCAGGCTGAATTGATTTTCGAAAAGTGATGCTTAGCAGAAAGAGATGTACTAATGGCTAGTTTCCGTGTGTTGGATCTATGCACTGTGAACCACCACGCTGAAAACAGGAGAGTTATAGAAACTCTCCTTACAGCTTGAAAGCAATCAGCCAAATGGTAATTTAAACTTGATAATCAACTAACCATAGTACTTTCAGCGTGGGAATACCTTGGAAAGCCCCTCCCCTAACCACCCAGCAAGTAGCTCAGCTCAAGGTATTTGATTAGGTCTAGATTAATAAAATTCTTAGAGGCTCCTGTATGCACCAACTTAATTGTGCTGATTTTCCCTAAAGGGTAGCAATCAACAAAAATATCAGGAATGGTCTATTTAAAGCAGACAACTCCAACACTTCACAATAAAAAACTTCTTCAGGCATAAGCATGCATTAAGGGTATGTTTCCTCATCGTAGAATGATGAAGAATAGTTGGTCACTCTTACTACTGAGGTCACATATTTCACCATATCTTCAGCAAATGCTTAAACAATTTTATATTAAATAATTAACTCCTTTTCCACCTCCTATGTTCTGCGGATTATGGTAGTGGTCAAGCGCGGGTTCTCTGGGGTGATTTGGTATACTGAAATGAATTCATATCAGAGCCACAAGAGAAAATATTGGGCTCGGTTTATATCAGGAAACATTGTTATAAAATAGTTTTGGGCCGCAAACAACCCCATACCCATTTTGGCGATAGGCTGTGCATTGTTATCTAAGGTCATCACCACCATGCCCTTCAGAAATGATCCTGGCTTTTCCATTTGAATGTGGTGTCAAAGAAAAAGCATTTTAATGGTATTGATTTGTGGATTTTGGGATAAAGTCAGGAAATCATGTCACTTGGATTGTGAAACATCTGACTCCACCAGGTAAAAGCAAGAAGGGTGGGTACTTCCCTGTTGGAGGTAGCAAGAATAATGCCAAGATGCTCCAACTATTTACAGAATGAGAAAATGGTTGTGAGCCCCACTGCAGCTGTGACCAACAGCTGGTGCACCCAATTCACACTTAGCAAAAGTCACACATGGCTAATGTTTGTGCATGTAAAAAGGTGGTTGGCCTTCTAATGTCAGGAGAGTTTCTATAGCTCACCAGTTCTCAGTCAGGTGGTGCGTGGTGCACAGCCTCAAAACCAGGGAACTCGTCGTCAGTATTATTGGAAAGATAGCTCTGCAGAGGGTACTAGAGATAAAGATACACAGGGCAAGGGTGTTCAACACAGTATATATTAATAAAAATTGAACAAAACCGAGACTTGGGTGAATCCCAAAGAGGAGTCCATACCAAGCGTCAATCTGGGCAGGAGGGCTTGGGTACCTCTGTCTGGAGAGTACCAGGGAGGCCCCTCGGTGCACCAGCTTTAATTGTTAATTTTTTGCACGCATAGTGGCTGATGTTGTTAGGTACCTTCTCAAAGGTCCGCGCACAGGTTAGCCCAAGTTAACATATAAAAAACGTAAACTAACAGGATTTTTATTTTAAGGGAAGATGACCAACGAGGAAATGTTTCTTAAAGAATCTTAATACACAATTTTGGGGGAATCATTGATTTGTGGAGGTGGTTCTAAGCCCAGATTCACCAATAAGCGCACGCTTCCATTGGGCAGGGTACTATAGCTAGAGATCAACTGAATTTGAGTTATTGTTTGAAGGCATGGCTGACCCAAGTTAAAAGTTTCGAAATTGAATAAGTATAGAAATCCCTTTTTCCTAACACCCATACCAAACCGTCATGGTTAAGAAGTTAATAGTCTTTTTTAACGCCAATGCCGTAACATGGGGCTGGGCGTCACACACTTCACTTGGACCATGGGCATATCTGATCTGCACCCAACATTGGTACAAAATGTGCTTTAGGTCAGGGAGGTCCTGCATCTTGACTTTTTGGGACTCCTAACGCCCAGAATTGTCTTGGCAGTTGGTTCCCTCAATTAATTTATGCAAACATAACAAGATATGAATGTTCTTCTTGTCTAGGAGGGGTGATGTTACAGTTGAGCTTTACCTCAAAATCACATTGCCCTGATCTTTGATAAGACAGGACAAGCTGGTGTGGAAGAAGGAGGAGGTGAGGGAGCGCTGTTCCTCGCCAGACCCTAGGATGGGATTGAGACTGAGGCAGGACAGCACTTAGAAATTGCGTCAGGCATGGGGTCAAACCAGATGGCTTTAAAGTGGGTGACTTTTAGGCTAAGCTGGGGTCAAATCAGAACTGGATTTGATTGTAGGTATGGTGTCTCATCCAGAACGTTATTAAATATGACCTAGAATGATTTGAGTTTGCTTATGACATATTTCAAAGGACATAGTGTCAGGCATGATGGAAGAGCCTGAACTATGCTTGCAGCAGAGAGTTTAGTAAAGGGGACTTGGTTACTGGATGTTCTTTAGTTCCATTTTATATCAACTTGCCTATTATATATCCAATAAAGTCAATTAAAGCCTGATCTATTTATTACGGTTCTGTGTTATATATTGGTAATTTAGTATAATACAGCCATGATTGGCCTATACAAACAAGAGGTGTAATTGAGAGCGAGATTGGGAAGGCTATTGCCTCCCTCTACACCTTGTCTTGGAGTCAGGGCATGTTGCTTGGGGTAATCATATTTTCAACTATCCTCCAAAAGGTGTTCATCCTCAGCGCCTATAGCACACGCACTAGAAAGTGGTCACAGGAATCTTGTCCGCCCTTTGGTCATTTTTCTGGGTCCTTCTTCCCAATTATTTGTGGCTCATTGGAAGGAGCCAGTGCATTACAAAGAGGGTCAGCCGATGCTGGAGTGGGATGTTTCATTTTCTGCAGCGTTGACATTTATTTGAGTGGTGTAGGCTTGAAGCCAGATAGTTTCTTCACCTTAGGCCCTCATCATCAAATTGGAGCTTTCAGGTACAAAAGAATTGAGTAGGGGCTGAACGCTACTTGGCAGCTGTGGAGTAGTTCATATAGAGCTTTGAAAGGGAAAATCATGATTTTTCAATTGTAAATTATCTGGTAATCTAGAAAAGATATCTGGCATATAGTGGTTCCAGTGCGTAGGGTTAAAGGAGGCCATCTTCCACAAGATATAAACAAGTGTTCCATTAGCATATTCCCCATCTCATTGGTTGAATAATTATATTGGGCAGTAAAACTTTGTTTAGTCCTAAAAAGCGAATTTAATTTTGGAATACCTATGAGGTGAAATTTAGCCCATTGTATATAAGTAGATTTTGTGGGCGACTATGCTAAGTGAAAACAGATCAGATAAGGAATAAGGCTATGGATTTTGCAGTGGCAGCTGGAATGAAAATTGCTTTAACCCATTTGATCAAATGGCCCACGGCAAATATGATATATTTGTCCTCATGTAAACCAGTGAGCAAAGAGCCCAACACATCAATGCTGACAACTAAAAATAGACTTGACGGAGCCACAACTGAATGTTGGTATTAATGGTTATCCCACTCTTGGGTATAACAAGTCAAACAGGCCTCTAAAACTTCCTGGATGATCTCAACCATCTGATCCCAATAGCATCAATTCTTTAACTATTATGTTTTTTCACTGCCCAATCTCCCATGGTCATGTGTATTTCAAGGATGACACTGGGTCATAAAGAAGGGTGGATATAAGGAAGCCATTTCTTGTCAATTTTCTAATAAAGCATTCCTTCTTTGATCTGGTGTCTTGGGTCATTTTCTGGTAGAACACTTTGAATCTCAGGAGTCTCCAACTCCCATCATTCAGGCAGGCTAATTAGACCATATAGTCAGTATTCTTTGGAGGTTAAGGCATCCACCACTAGCATCCTCAAAAAGATCATCAGCATTCTGATGGATGACTCCTGAACAATGAGCAATGGTGAAATTATAGTTCTGTAGTCTTAATGCCCACCTCGCTTACCAGCCATCTGTGTTCTTCATTTTCTGCAACCATCAAAGCAAGGCATTGTCAGTGATGATGGTGAAATGGGTGATGTATAGGTAGAGCAGGAGATGCTGATTCCAATAAAATAGCCAGGCACTTATGCTTAAAAACTTTAAAACTTCTTTCACCCTTACTCAGGGTCTTGCTAATTAAGCCACTGTATGGTCAACTTAATATTAAATGTGTTGAGCTAGGTAGCCCCAAATGTGAAGTCAGTAGCATTAGTAAAAAGCTAGAATGGCCATTCAAAATGATGATGAACTAAAATTAGGTTTAGTACAAAGGGCAGTCCTTAGCATATTAAATCCTATTTATTTCCGACCACCACACAAAAAGAAAATTCTCTATAGAAGGTAGACAAGGGTTCTTAGGTCACAAAACAAGGGATAGACTGATGGTAAAACTGACCATTTCCAGCAAAACTTGAATATACCTTAGGCTCTGGGGTGCAAAATTTTTTAATAACAGCACCTATATCCGTGATGAGCTGTATTCCATGTTTTTAGACCTTGTGTCAAAGAAATTTTTTTATATTCTGAAGAAAGAGCATTTTGAAGGCTTAAGCTTTAAGAAGCATCAACTTGCTCAATATGTTGAGGCGATGGACACCGCCAGCCTCATTAACAAAGAAAACCCCCAACTATATCTCCTTATGCTCCATGTCGCTGATGCTCTCACCCCAATGCTGTCCGCCATGGTCTTCCAGCTAAAGAGGGCGCTGGGCAAAAGTTTCCCCAGAGCCTCCTCGCTGTAATGTTCTAAAACATCCCAGTTTTCAACCGCCATCTTGCCTTGGCGATGGGTGCCAAATGATTGTCTGATATGAGGTTCCCTCAAGGTAAGCGCTTTAATTCGTCATACTCACCAATTCAACCTCAAATTTAGGGAAATTTGAAAAGCAAGAAAAGATGACACAGGTAAGTGAGGATCTGACCATAAAATTAGCCTTGTTTTATTTATTATCATAAATAAACATGCGGACAAATTCAATCCTGATAACTTAGGGCACCGCGAATGAGACATAAAAAACCAGGGCATTTGGCAGAATCAAGGTTCTCAAAGCCTTAATCCCAATATTTTGTTGAGGACACAAAATTTAGATTGCCGCGGGATACCAGGTAAGACAAGGCAAGGGCGGCCCTGAGGCCACCAGAGAATCCCACGCAAAAGTGGGAAATGAGGAAAAATTCTGAACTGAGTTCAGAATTGCCTGGACTTGACCTTTTAAGACCCCCTTTCAGGGAGCCTCTCCTGCACTGTCTTTAGGCCCCTAAGAGCCTAAGAATAGTGCGGGAGGGGCACAGCCCAGTGCTGGACCCCGCATAAACATCAAAAAAACCCAAAAAGTGTTTTGACTCAAGATTTAGATTTCCAAATCTTGAGTTAAAATGTAATGATTGGTATAACCTGACCGTTACACTCGCCATCTGATATGGCTTCCTAGGCTGATAACATAGGGGCTATATTAGGATTTTTTTATTTTATAAAAACCCTTTGTTTGGCCCATTTGTGAATAAAGATGCGTGGCAGCTCCCACATTTTGGGTTGGGCACCACTAGTACTAAAAAAGGCTTAAGCTTTAAGAAGGCTTTACTAAGATGATCAGAGGTTTCTTGAAGATGTTCCATGTGGCTCTTAAAGGTTAATGAGAAGAGGATAATACCATTGAGTTACACAAGAACACAGGATAGTTTTCATACCCCCAGGATCCCATTTGTAGCATGTTGGATGGTGGAAGGCGCGTTGCATAGGCCCTTGGGCAGCCTAGTTGGCTTAAATAGCCCCACGTTGGCTATCATTGCACATTTAGATTATTCTTCAGGTGCTAGTGTCAAGAGAGTGTCTGTAACTCTCTCGTTCCCAGCAAGGTGGTGTGGGATGCAAACCCACATTGCTAGGGAACTAGCCATTAGGAGAATGGGAAGGAAGGCACCTCAAATGGTGCCTGTGCAAAAGGCACCCCAGGCAAGGGTGTAAAGCGCAACATAAAATACCAGGTAAGACAGGAATATCACCTCTTGAGTGGACCCCAAAGGGGAGTCCATAATCAAATGTAACTTGGCGTCAGGGGCCTTGGGGGCCTCGATATGGAGGGGACCTGGGTGGCCCAAGGGAGCACCTGGGATTTTTGTAAATTGCGATAAAAGGTAGTGGCCTACATAGTTAGAGACCTCCCCGAAGAGGTCCACCACCAAGTTTGCCCAAGGAACCATGGGTAAAAAACGTAAAATAACGGGTAAATTTATTAAAGAAAGTTGACCAACGAGGAAAGTTAGTCACAAAAGCCATATTTAAAGTGGGCTGGGAAATTCAGGTTCTGCAGAGGTGCGCCCAAGCCTTGATGCTCCAATAAACAGACGCTTCCATCCGTTTTTGTAGAAATACACTGAAAGTGCCTTCACTTGAGTAATCAATTGAAGCCCTACTTTACCCAAACTTAAAATTCATAACTCGAATGGACCTCAAACCCCTGATATCCTATTAACTGAATCAAACCATCTTCATTTAAAATGTAAATCATTCATTTCAGTGCCTGGGCCAAGATAAGAGGCTGCGCATTTTGCACCCCCTTAGTATTAACCTGGGCATGCTTGGCTTGCACCCAGCGTTGATCTAAGGTGTGTTTCAGGTCAGGAAGAGCCTGAAGCTTCACCTTCTGGGCCTCCTGTCTCCCAGCCTTATCTCTAGCATCAGTTCCCACTATAATATCATCCAACCATGACAGCTAGCTTTACTTGACAGTATTCTCTTCCAAAATCCATAGCAAAAAATATTGTGGCTTGCCAAGCATATGGAGAGAGTCATCAATATGGGGAACAGGGTAACTGTCCTTTTTAGTAAAAGAGTTAGCCTTTGATAGTCCATCATTACATAATGAATAGCATACTTCTTGCAAATTTAACAAGAGAGTAGAGGCCCAAGGGATTAAGGAAGGCACCAGTAACACAGCTTCAAGTAGCTTTTTTAGCTCAACAGCCACCAAAGCTTCTTCAACCTTACTTTTTTGGTAGGGATGGAATTAAATGGGTTGAGCTTTTCTAGTCTCACATTATGTAAAAAAGCCATTCATCTCTCTAAAATCATAGTGGAGGTTGGGAAAGGTCGGAGTATTCTTCTAATATTTGGTAGACTTGGCTCCGTTGCTCACTGGTGAGCTCTTTCCCAATAGAGTAACAATTAAGACTACAAATGGGGGCAGTTCTAGTTCAAATCTCTTAGAATTACAATGATATGGACACTGTTGATGGCTGTTGGTATTCCAACTTGAAACTAGAAATTTTATGTGTTGGATGAAGAGAATCAAACCAAATCTTGTGAAATAGTTGAAACTATTGTTGGGTATAATCCTCAATTAAATTCTAGGCCTTTTAATATTGGAAATCAACTCAACTTGTGCAATCAAATATCACTTACTCAAAGCCCCTAATATTGGGGTTCAGACCCAATCTATGCGGCAATTGTATCCTGTTTGAAACTTTGTGTCTAAAATATCGCAAAATATTCAATTGGTAATGAGTATAGTTATCTTGGAATGCTTGGAGATCTACTAAGAAAACTCATTGATCTCCCATATGATGATGTTCCCAAGCAAATAGATGATAAACCTCTCTTTTTTGCCATTAATCTGGCCTACCTCTATCCATTTAGGGATGACAAAATAGTTAGGGTTTACCTCTTAAGGAATTTTACCTGAGTGAAAACTTTTCGTCTAGGGAAACTAAAATTGATAATTTAGCACCCAGAAACTTTGGGTCTCCTTGATTAAAAATAAAGGACAAGTGGTTTACAACCCCTTTGTCACAACAAAACTGGTGCTCCATGCAAGTTATACCCTAAGTTTTTGGTAAGACTATTATTACAATAAACAATAATAATTCCTCATCAGACCCCTCTTTGGATCCTGAACACCTTAAACTCTTGGAAAATTTTTTCTGTAACACATGGGTTGAGAAAAAAATGCTTGTCATTGAGCAACACCAACTCGAACTTTGAGCTGCAACTATTGAGCTAAAAACTGAAATTTGGCAGTTAACTCTGCTTGTCACCACGAATTTGGATCTTTGTGCCTCCCATGATTGGGTAGACTCATTAATTGAGGATATCAACACCTTACAAAATAATGTAGACTCCCTCCATCCTCATGTTTATTCTAGCAATTGCAGTTCCTCTTTAGGGGAAAATGCACCCCAGTGCCAGTTCACGTTGTTCAGCCTTTAACTTCTCCCAGAGGCACATAAAAACCGTCATTCAAAGAGAAGTACATCCCAGGTGAAGGGAGTACCTTCTCTTTCTTATTTTGTTATAAAAGTGCTATTAAAGAAGCCACCAATACCCAATGTCTAAAAAATTTAACCAACAATCTTAGTTGCATGACTCAAGACCTTATGGTACCTCATCTAATGCATTGTCATACTCGGAATGAGGCCAAGTCTGCCTTGCTTCAGGAATTTAGGAGCGACCTAACTTTTATCTAACCAAAAATAAACCATTATGGGAATAAGCCTTAATTGGGAAGAGACCATCAATGAGTTCGCCCACCTTTTTACCTTGAGGTTCAAACGTTGGTCTCAGGGGATCATTTTACCTTGGACAACGCTATCACAGCCTCATTTTTTGGCGTTCAAAAATATGCTTAATATTTTACTCTATTTTAAAGTGGTGAAGTCTAACCTGACTTCCCTCCTCCATATCAAAGAAGCCATTTTGGAGATAACCGCTGAACTACATAAACCCATTGGGCCCCCACAGTTTAACAGTAATAAGCCATGACCCCATGTGTTAGTGGTTACACCCCCAATTCGCCTTCCCCCAAATCATTCTTCACTTTTTGCAAGAGAAATATCCATACCAAACTTTTGTCACATTTATTAAAACAAAATGGCAAAAGATCAGTCAGTATAGGGCATGAGACTCCCTATGCTGATAACAATCAAGTGCCTCAGGACCCTTGTGCATGCTCTAGTTCTAAGCCTAGTACCTCAGGATATTTTTGTTAGCGGGTTTGAGAATTTTTATTTTCAATAATAGGCGACTCTATTAGTGTGCTAGGCCAAATAATTTGAAGACTGCTGGCCCTTGCTCTTTCACAATCATGAGCGACTTTTCCATTATAAATTTTCAGGGTAACCCATCAACCTAGAAGATTAACAACTTCTAATTATGAGCTTGAACACTCGTTATGGATCAGAGGTCCTCTTTTGGACTTGTCCAAAGATTGTGATTAGCGGCCTCTATTGAATCCCTTAAAGTTTCTCCCCTCAACCCTTCCAGTCCTTCATTGTGGCTGCTAGTTGCCCAAGTTCCATGGGGATTACATTTAGTTCAAGGTTAAGAGTTGAAAGCACTGACCACACCAGGTGTTTTATTCCAGCACCTAATTTCTAAGGAGCTTCAGTCTCACCTCTATTAGCTAATCAAAACTCTGTTCATTAAAAACTTAATAAAGGTGGGCAAAAAAGATTTGATTTTTATTAAGAGGGAGATCAAACTAATTATAAGCATTTATTGCCTGTCCACATGTCAAAATTTATAGATTTCTTGATTATTCTCGCTGATAACCCTTAAATTAACTGCACTGGCTCATTGTTGTGCAATTCACCGCGTTGTCTGATAATAAGATGTATTCGTTTGAAATAGTATGGAGACAATTATCCACAGTTGAATAAAGTACTAGTATTGGGTCCAACGCTTGACCAGTATTTTCTCTCAAAATACTCGGGATGTCCTCAATAGGGATTCGTTCCCTTAAACCACCTAACCTGATCCATGCTCAAATCCTAGGTTTGTGGCTTCTCACTGGTGACACACAGTTGGCAGCAATCCACAATTCAGTTCAGCTTCACTTCTCTGGATCCACGCTCAGATCCTTACTATTTTACTGAAGAGTCTCCCAATTAAAGCACACAGCAATAACTTCCTTGAAAAAGATAGAACTTAAAATGGATTCTGGTATGATACTAATTATTGGTAAAAGTGTAAAGTATTGCAGCTTATATCAGTCTCAGTATACTTATTAAGTAAGTTCTTAGGGGAATTTATAGTGGGAATTTGGCGCCCAACCATTTTTTGGCACATCATTGATGAAATGGCAGCTGTTGCCAATATATTACCCATCATTGTCTCATAATTGATGGTCTTCTTCATCCTGGCTAGGATTCTGTCATTGGACATCCTCAAGACCTAAAAGGGAAAGAGTTGGAAAATGTGCACTAATGTTTTTCTCTTGATCCCAGCGAACCAGCAATATTTGGCAAGCGGCCTGCTTAGATAATGGGACTTGTTACCCATTTAGGCAGGTTGTGAACCAACTAATCAATTCTCTAGTTGCAGGTGGCATCACTCGCCTCACAATGTGATCCTTAAATTCCCAATCAGTCAGTGATTAATCCTGACTGATCCCATTTGGTACACCTAATAGTTAATCATCAATCAACTATCAGATGCCCCTATTCTATCAGCAACTCTGCCCAATGAGATCTTAAGCATTCATCCAGATCAATCCCTGATGGATCTGAACCAGGCGAATAGCCTAAAATCCCCCAAACGTTGTTACCCCAAAATCAGGGTAAACCAATATCCAATTTACCTCTCTATAGGGAATTATCCCCTAGTGACCCCTGGTAATCTAGACGACTGAAAATGTGGGCAAAAATCCCAACACATCCCCCCTCTTGCCTAGATATCCAGCGAAACAATAGTGGGGCAGGAGAACACTGCTTCAGACACTTTGTCAAATACTTCATTTTATTCAAGCGGAGTACAATCAATAAGTACTCAACGCTGCTCAGGACAACCTTCAGCATGCAGCTCTCTTCCTCTTTCTCCTCGCTACAGCCTACTCAGAGTGCGGTTCCCACAATCTTCTGTCATGTTGGGCTGATTGATTTACTTGTGACAATATTAATCCCAGGATCTGGGTTTCACCCGTCAGGGCATACATCCCTCTACATATTCAGGATTCTTGGTCCAGCGTCCTCAATTTCATGATTTTCTCCTCATTATTGACAGGAGCTGCTTCCATTGATATTCATTTATTGGTGCAATTAAGAATGCACATTTATATCAACTCTTGTTATTTTCTTGTAATAACCTCTTGACTAATATCATTATTAATCTTCTCTGGAGAGCTTAAACCCATTAACTTTGGATAATAATTTCTCCAAAATTAGAGCTTAATTGATTTCAAAGTGCATAATTCATCTATCTATTAAGTCTGACATCCCCCTCTCATCCAGCTCATATGTCATTTTCTGAGTCTCAGTACTAAAAACT
Source organism: Massospora cicadina (assembly GCA_022478985.1). Classification (NCBI taxonomy): domain Eukaryota; kingdom Fungi; phylum Entomophthoromycota; class Entomophthoromycetes; order Entomophthorales; family Entomophthoraceae; genus Massospora; species Massospora cicadina. Next base: position 21,318 of record JAKSZP010005658.1, read on the forward strand.
GCTTAATAGAATGTCTGATAAGTCTTTAACCTCTTCCAGCGATGACTCAATCTGCATACCAAAACTCTTCTATGGTCCTTCCAGGACTCATACTCCCAGTCATGTACCTCTGGCCAGTCCTTCTGTGAAATTACCAGAAATGGTGACCAACCCTGATGAAATCAGGTTAGCAATTGTCTTAAATGACTCATGACCAATCCTTTCTCTGTCACCAACTCCTGAGTTAGATTTTAAACTCTTCTGGATTCAGTTCCATTTGCAGATTCTCTTACCATCATTATTAGACTTCCTGAAGCAATGCCCTCTACTCTTGATCATTTGTTCCTCGCCAGATCAGACTTGCTTCCAGAATATCTCTTCTGACTTGGTCTTTATTACAAGACATCTGTTTTGGCCACTGAACTAGCCATTAGAAACAGCATACATTTTGAACTCCCCTATGCAGAATTAAGGGCCCAAGTAACTGAGACTTTGTCCATATCTCTGAACTCTTTCAATATTGAAAACATCCTAGATTGAGATTTTGCAGCCTATTTTCGCTTTGCCACCCAAGTTCTTGAAGTTCATCTACAAAGCTTCCATCCTCTCCAGGCTTCTATCGCTCATTCTGCTTCAGCTTCTGAGAAGCTTATAGTTGTTGTCTGCAGGATGCCATTCGCTCCTTGCATGACTATCTCGTCTTTGGTATGTCCCATCAGTATCTTACACTAGTGGCTTTAATAGGGGCATGATTAAACAATTCCCATCTATTATCCCTTGCTCAATGCTGGCCCATTTGTCCAGTGTTCTTGACAAAGCCATTGGCAAGCGCTCATGACCAATCTGCCAGCTTGGGTGCTATATTGGGATTACTTGAGGTTATTTGCTGACTGCATCTTCTTGTTCTATTGCTTCTCTCCCTGCTCTGGGGTATCACGTTTGGCATGTTATAACATTTCATTTTTTTCCCCCTAGTTGCTTTCTCACAGGGATTAGCATCTGCTCAATTGACTTGGTTTCAAGTAGGTCTAGTTTTTGCTAGCATATGATCTCAGATTGTTTTTGACTGGTTGTTTACCCCAACTGTGATCCATCCTCCCTCCCCCAAGAGGCGCCATAGGCCAAATCATCCCCAAATTGAGGAAAACTAAAAAAATAAAAATTTATAAAAATATATCTTTCTTTCAATAAATTTTTTTTTAGTACTAGATGGTCCCAACCTTCAATAAATTTTTTAATAAATATATTTCCATATTTTTATCACTCTTTTATTTTCTCTTTTTTTCTGCAGGACTTGATTTTTGGTTCAGAACTCCATCTTTTTTATTTATTCCCCCAAACTGGTTCCTAGGTATACTTAGACCTACCAGATTTCTATGGTTCAGAGGTCTTATTTTATGACTTAACCATCTAGTTTGGTTCAGTGGTCCTTTTTTCTAATTTAACTAAATCATTAGGACATAACCAACTTAATGGTTCAGTGGTAATTTGGGAACTCTTTTTTTATTATTTTTTCTTCATTGATACATTGGTTTAAATATTTAGCATGGACTTGATTTACTATCCTTCCATCCAAGAGGTTCTTGATGGAGTAGGCTTCCATCACCATCTTGTCATTAATCTTTAATGGACCCAACCACGATGCATCTAATTTGTTTTTTTCCCAAAATCATGTGTATTGCAAAAGGCAACTTTTTCATCTATTTGATATTCTGATAAGGCTGGTCAGTTCTTATCATCTATCATTTTTTCTCAAATCCTTTTCTTTAATGTTTCAGATGCTTGAAATTGCATTTTAATCAGTATTTTTTAAAATCAGTTCAGATAGTGTTGGCACTCATCCCCAATTTTGGTTCCACCACCAGATAAAATTGGCGGCAATGCGGCCTTCCTTTTAATAGCAACTCAAATGGCGTTTTTCCTGTCGCCATATGATAACTTGTATTGTGGGCAAATGTCACCAAACTCAGGTACACTCCCCATCTGGAAGTTCTTACTTGTGACCAGCTTCCTCAGCGCTGTGGCCAGAATCCCATTGACTCGTTCTACCAGTTTGTTTTTCTCAGTCTGGTATTGTACAGACATGACTCCTTAGATCCCCATTAATTTCAATTAATTGAGAGATAACATGAGTTGTGAAATTTGTTCCATTGTTGCTCAGCAGTGTGATGAACAGGCTCTCTCCAGTATGCAACAAATGAATTTGGCAAAAGAAGCCAAGTTGCAGTCCATATAGCTGAGACTACACAAGAGAGAAACTTCCTGCTATGTGCATTGAGGCCACAATCAGTTATTAAACCATGTAGGATAGTAGCCAGAATGCTGGTTGACAATAGCACAATTTGTCCCATTGACAAGGAATAGAGAGAAGCTAAAGCCTGTGCCAACTCACTATCATCATACATGTTGAATCCTGTCATACAATAAGAATATAATAAAAATAAAAATAAACTTAAAAGGGGGTGGAAGGCGAGTTGGTAAGGGCATATGGCTACCAACCTGAAGGTCGTGGGTTCAATTCCCGCCCTTTGCACATTGATTGGGGTGCCAGCTAAAGGAAGCTATTGGCAGTTAGTAGGTCTAATAACACGAAAACCTTACCCATGATGTAACCAGAAAAATTTGAGTCCTGATCTGGAGGTGAAAAACTTTCTTTGATGGAGTTGACCCTGTTCAGGTTTCATGTCATTTCTTTCTTTCTTTTGGTAATGTCTGTCTCCTGGTTGGCTTGCCTCAGTTAAATAAAAAATAAACTTAAACTTTTAGTACATTTGTCTGCAGGATTGAGAAAACGAAGTTAGAGAATCTAACTTGATTCCTGTATTATATGTGCTGGAGAATGCTAAGCACTCTTATGGTTTAAAAAAGCTTAAAAAATTAAAAAATGCCTTGTTCAAAACCTGAGCCTAAATTAGTACTAATGGGGTCTTTAACTTGAAAGTTTCTGACTTTTGGCCTGCTTTGAGATCTGAACTCCAGATTCTGACTATTGGACTTAAATGTATTATTGGAATTATTATTCACATCATATTTCCAAACTGAACCATCTCAAATTTTATTAAATCTTATGGCTGAACTTTGGAAATCCTTCTCCATACTCTTATTGGTAGCCCTAAATGTAAGACCATATGGCGGTCAGGTAGGACCTTGACCGTTACAAGCAGGACCTGCAGGCATCCATGTCAGTATACCACTTGATCTAGAATGAACTTCACAGTGATGGTAGCATCTACTTTTTTTACCAGGGCCTTTGTCTTGACCATTTTGTCAGATAATCAAATGAAACTATGATGTACTTGACTCCACCTTTGCTCATTGTCAGCAGTCCCATTATGTTGATTGACACCATATTCCAAGCAAATCCAGGGAAGACCAGTAAGTATCCAGTAATATTCTTATGTGGCTTGTGCAGCTGGCACTCCACACAGCAAACCAGATAGTCTTTGACATTGTAGTTGATGGACTCCCAGTAGTAGTACTGGCAAATATGATTGGTCGTTTTTCTCAAGCCTCCATGCCCAACAACCTTATGAGTGGTTTAAACAATAGCCACATGTTCTGTCAGCTTTGTTGATAGTAAACATTTCCCATCAATCATCTTGAAAACTTGTCCATCCATGATCTTGGTGTTTTCTCATTACTTTTAAAAAAACCTTGGATTTCTTGGGGCTCATTCCTGATTTCTCCTTTGACCATTCTCTGGAATAGCTCATCCGGCTGCTGGTATACCACTTGGGTCATTGGTAACCTTGATAAACCATTCGTGTTCTGATGAGAAACTCCAGCTTGGTGGACTGTTTCATAATCATAAGCCTGTACCTTTAATGTCCATCAGGCCAGTTGTCAATCTAGTTCTCATAAATTGTGCAGCCAACACAATGAGGAGTGGTCTTTCAACACTTTGAAGTGTGTTCCATGGATATACACCTAAAACTGATACAGGCGTAAATAACCACAGGGCATTCACACTTGGTTAAGGCGTAATTCCACTCAGCGGTGGAGAGTGTCTGGATCACATCTTACACCAGATGTTCATCCCCAAGTTCATCTACTTGGCCCAATACGGCGCTGATTTCCATCAATGAATCATCACTTTTATTATAAATTCTCAAATAAAAAATTGGATATTTCAAAATCAGAGAATTTATTAAGTATTGGCCTAACTTATCAAAGGATTCATGGGCTTCTTCATTCCAAAAGAATCTTTTTTTGGATTTTTCAACAAATTGAAGAGGGGCTTTGCAATTCTTGTAAAATCCTGAATGAATCTTCTATAGTACTAACCATTCCAAGGAGCATTTGGATATCTTATACACTCTTCAGCACAGCCATTCACTCTATGATTTCAGTCTTCTGGGCTTGCGGCTGCAGTCCACTAGAGTTGATTACAAATCCAAGATATTCTAATCTTTCTTGAGGAAGTGCTGCTTCCTCAGCTTGATATTTAGCTTGGCCGCGAATAGTCTCTTGAACACTTCCTCTAAGTGGTTCAAATGGTCAGTAAATATCCTACTAAAAACATTTATCGTCCAAGTACACCAGGACGCATTACAACTTCAAGTCATTTAGTATGGTGTCCATGGCCCTCTGGAACGTCGCAGGCGCATTGCACTGACCATGGGGCATCCTCATCAGTTGATAAAGCCCCTGCGTGGTGATAATCATGCATTTCTCTTGGTCTTCTCTTGGCGAACTGATTTGCTAATATCTTGATATTAGATCCATTGTGTAGAAATACTTCACTTCTCCTAATAGATCTAGCACATCATCAATTCTTAGTAGTGGATAAAAATCCTTCGTCATAATCTTGTTCACCTTCTGATAATTGATCACCACCTGACTAGAGCCATCCTTCTTCTTCATAATAAGAATTGGGGTTCGCCCAGGGACTCCATTAGAACTAAAAGCCCTTACTTTACTAGTTTGCTGATTTCTCCTCTGCTACAGCTTCAGCTGCCTTTGACTGTTAAATTGGTCTTATCCTAATCAGTAGAATTACCCCAGTATTGACCTTTTGGCTCACATCTCTCACACATCCCAAATCATGGTCATCCTGGGAGAATAACCCAGTACTTGTTGAATAATTTGAGCACCTCCTCCTGCTGTCTGTCCATCAGATCAGCGAGTTGCTCTCAATTGACCAATAGATTGATATTCTAGGCTACCCCTGCCAGTAATGCCATTTCATCGAGGGTCCTATAATCATGGAATTTCCTCAATTCAGCCATCAGGATTATGTGAACAAAAATTGACGACCTGATTCTTCTAAATCTTCATTAGTTTTTCCCTTAAATTCGCCAGGAGAACTCTAATTTATCCATGGCCTGGCATTATTATTCCTGGAGCCACCTAAGGCTCCACTCTGGACTTCTTCCAGGGGGCTTCCTATTTCCCATACATTAGCTCTGGTATCTCTATTTTCATCTCCATGTCAACTATTATCTGTGATCCCAGCGGTTTAGTTCTTACATTCTTGATCATTATCAGAATTCCCCATTTTTTCTAAGATTTCTGTCAGCATTTCTAATCATTTCTGGCTAAATAGTTGGTATTAAATTGGGACAATGCCATCATTGTATATCGAATTGATGAAGTTATTTATATTACACAGGGGACTACCCACACTTATGATAAACCAATGGTAACGTCTGACCCAATATGATCAACTTATTATACTTGAAGTTACATTTAACTTTGATTTTTCATAGAAATTCTGTCCCAATCAGAATATCATAGTTTTGGTAGGCCAAAACCATTGCTGGGGCGGATATTACAAAGGATCAAAATAAAGTGATAGAACACTATATGCTTTACATGAGATGGTGGTATTCAGCCCATCTGTCCCATATTCTTTCTTGTGTTACAAATTGGGTGAGACCTTCATTCTTTTCACCAACGTGGTTGAAAAATATTAATGGGCGCTCCACTGTCAACAATCGTCCTCACCCATACTCAATTAACTAGTATATTTATATAAGTACACTCAGAGTATTGTAAAATAGTATTTACTGAGTGTATAACGGCATTGTTAGCTGAATTGAGGGTTTGAATTATTTGCGCTGATAAATCCTGTAATGATTCCTTGATTGCGCTAAGGAATAGACAGGTTTTCCTCATCTACTCTGACTTCAGTCAATTATTCTGGATTATCTGCAGCTCGAATCTTGTCTTCCAATTGTCAGGCATACGGCTTAGCAACTTCCCTAATTATCTCAGGGTCAATCCCCTTTGCCCTGGATCTTGTTACCGCGTTCACATCCAAATTGACTACTTGATACAGCTGATCCTTCACATCTTCATCCATGAACAGATCTCTGATGTCAATTTCATCATGCATAATATTAGAGTAACAGGTTTTTCTGCAGCTCTTTACTCTTTCCTGTCTAGGCCTCAGGACCTTTTACCAATTCCTTTGTGGGTGAAGACTATTTCACTTGGACAACGTAATCTGATCTTTCTGTTTCTTGCAGTGAACAGTGAAATGTCCTTTTCCTCCACACTGGTAACGTAATTTCTCCTTCTTATTGATCCATTTAAAGTCTTTGGGCTTATTTCCTGGCACAGTTTGGTTATTAATCTCCTTAGCGCCCTCGCTTCACTTCATGGAAAAAAATTTTGTATTGGATTTGTTTTTAAGCTTCTATTAGGGGCATCAAAGGTAGCTCCCTATTTTTAAATTGTCTACCATATGAGAGGTGGTAATTTCCATCATCAACACGGATGAAACCATTTGATGAAAATTGCAGCAAGGCTGAAGGGCTGCTTGTAGTGCAATTTAGGCATTGAAATTATCCATTACTTTTTCTCCAACCAAGATTTGTGATTCCTGGTAGAAACAATTGGAGAAGCTTGATAGGGATTTATCTTTATGGATTTAAATGCCATAAATTCTTGCTTGCGCTTCAACATGTGTGTGGGTCTTCTAAATTCCTTCATAATGGCAGCCTTGGCCTCTGCATATGACCAGCTGTCCCCTCTAGATGGGGCAACACTAGGTCTTGACAATTGGTATTCAGGAAAATCATCATTATCAATTCTTTTTTATGATTACCATATCTGTACATTGTCATAAAAATAAATTGGAAAAACACAGGGGCATTATCCCAATATAAAGTTGGCAATTTAAGTGTTGATTAAATTCCTCTGAGGTATCTCTAGCCACCTTTCTTGGTTCAGTTACTCAGATCACTTGGGGTATAATTTTAGGCGTCATCTCCAAAATAGCTGTGAAAGTGGGTGACATGTTTTTGGGGTAGTCATCTTTTCAACTGGAGTCCTTGAAGTTCTTTCTTCAGCGTTGACTGCTGCATATGGCTCACATTTGCATTTGTGAGTCTTCAAATCCTAGACCTGTTTAATCAGCTGCTTGATATCTGCGCTATATGCTCTTCAAATAATGCAATACGCTTCATGCTCCATTTTCAAAAATAAGACTTCTCAAACTAAATCCCCTTCTTTTTTCTTCAATGACATTACTTTTCCAATTAACTCATTTCCAAAACTTGTGACACGCTTGACCTCATCCTCAATCTTGGCAACTATCTCCTCCAAAGCAAAAAAATTCTCCATTTTCCGCTGAGTTCAGAGCGTTCTGGTTTATAGCTGCCAACCCCATCCAGGGCTTTCTTATTTCATCATTATATAACATATTGACCTAGTATCTTCTACTTTACTACACCCCTCTAGTGAGCACCAATTGTTAAAATTTATAGAGTTCTTGATTATTCTCGCTGATAACCCTTAAATTAACTGCACTGGCTCATTGTTGTGCAATTCACCGCGTTGTCTGATAATAAGATGTATTCGTTTGAAATAGTATGGAGACAATTATCCACAGTTGAATAAAGTACTAGTATTGGGTCCAACGCTTGACCAGTATTTTCTCTCAAAATACTCGGGATGTCCTCAATAGGGATTCGTTCCCTTAAACCACCTAACCTGATCCATGCTCAAATCCTAGGTTTGTGGCTTCTCACTGGTGACACACAGTTGGCAGCAATCCACAATTCAGTTCAGCTTCACTTCTCTGGATCCACGCTCAGATCCTTACTATTTTACTGAAGAGTCTCCCAATTAAAGCACACAGCAATAACTTCCTTGAAAAAGATAGAACTTAAAATGGATTCTGGTATGATACTAATTATTGGTAAAAGTGTAAAGTATTGCAGCTTATATCAGTCTCAGTATACTTATTAAGTAAGTTCTTAGGGGAATTTATAGTGGGAATTTGGCGCCCAACCATTTTTTGGCACATCATTGATGAAATGGCAGCTGTTGCCAATATATTACCCATCATTGTCTCATAATTGATGGTCTTCTTCATCCTGGCTAGGATTCTGTCATTGGACATCCTCAAGACCTAAAAAGGAAAGAGTTGGAAGATGTGCACTAATGTTTTTCTCTTGATCCCAGCGAACCAGCAATATTTGGCAAGCGGCCTGCTTAGATAATGGGACTTGTTACCCATTTAGGCAGGTTGTGAACCAACTAATCAATTCTCTAGTTGCAGGTGGCATCACTCGCCTCACAATGTGATCCTTAAATTCCCAATCAGTCAGTGATTAATCCTGACTGATCCCATTTGGTACACCTAATAGTTAATCATCAATCAACTATCAGATGCCCCTATTTTGTCAGAACTCTGCCCAATGAGATCTTAAGCATTCACCTGGATCAATCCCCAACGGATCTGAACCAGGATAATTACCTAAAATTCCCCAAATATTGTTAGCCTAAAATCTGTGTCAACTGATATCCAATTTACCTCTCTATAGGGAATTATCCCCTAGTGACCCCTGGTAATCTAGACGACTGGAAATATGTGCAAAAATTCCAACACATCCCCCTCTTGCCTAGATTTCCAGAGAGAAAAGGATCGGGACAGGAAAACACTGCTTCAGACACTTGGTCAAATACTTTATTTGTTTAAGCGGAGTACAATCAATCAGTACTCAACGCTGCTCAGGACAACCTTCAGCATGCAGATCTCTTCCTCTTCCTCCTCGTTACAGCCTACTCAGAGTGCAGTCCCATAAGACCTTCTGTCGTGATAGACTGATCTTTTTACTCATGAAAATATTAATTTTGGGATACAGTTTTCCCCATCAGGGCATATAACCCACTGTCATATTTAAGATTATTGGCTTGGCGTCCTCAATTTCCTGATATTCCTCCTCGTCCTCAACAGGAGATTCTTGCCGTTTATAATTGTTTTGGAACAATTAAGAATGCTCATTTATAATTCTCTTGTTATCTTCTCATAATATCTTCATGGCTTATATCAAGTTATATCTTCTCCAAAGAGCTTATCTCATTAATTTTAAGATTAATCTCCCAGAAATTAGAGCTTAATTAATCCAGACTTCATAATGTTGACTATCATAAAAGTCTAACACCCCCTTTCATCCAGCTCATATGTCAAACTTTGGATTCTCAGTACTAACAACTGCTTGATAGCATGTCTGATAAAGACCTTCGGCTCTTCCAATTGATGAGTTGATCTACATGATGGAACCTCTTCTATGGTCCTCCCAGGACTCATACTCCCAGTCAAGTACCCGTGGCCAGTCCTCTTGTGGAATTTCCAGAAATGGTATCCAACACCAATGATACCAGGTTAGTGATTTTCTCAAATGACTTGAGTCCAATCCTTCCTCTGTTGTCAATTCCTGAGTTAGACTTTGAAACTCTACTGGATTTGGCTCCATAAAGGATACTCCTACAATCATTGTTGAACCTCTGGAAGCAATGCCCTCCGCTTTCAATCAATTGTTTCGTGCCAGATCAGACTTGCTTCTGGAGTTCCTTTTCTGACTTGGCCAGTATTACAAACAGCTTTTCTGTTAATTGAACTGGTCATTAAAATTGCAAACATTTCAATTTATTCTATGCAGAATTGAGGACCTGAGTTACTAAGGCTCTCTCTATAGCTCTGAACCCCTCCAATCTCAAAAATATTCTTATTTGAGACGTTGCGGCCTATGCTCTTTGATTTGCCAGCCAAGTTCCTCAAAGTTGGGCCATGAAGCTTCCCGCTTCTCCTAGCTTCCATCGCTCCTTCTGCTTCCACTTCCAAGAAGCCCATAGTCGTCATCTACTGGATGCCATTTGCTCCCTGCATGACAATCTTGTTTCTGGCACATCACATCAGTATCTTCCCCTGATGGATTTGATAGAGGCATTATTTGGCAACCCCCGCTTAGTATCCCTTACTCAATGCCAGCTCATATGACAATTGTTCTTGATGAAGCCAGTCATCAAGTGTTAAATACCAAACTTTCAGCTCTGGTACCATATCAGGATTATTTGGGGTTATTTGCTGACTGGCTCTTCTTGCTTTGTTGCTTCTCCTCAATCCAGGGCATTGCGTTTTTGAAAGTACCAATATTTTCATTTTTCTTCCCCTATTCACATTCTCACAGGGATCCACATCTGCTCAGCAAACTTGGCTTCAAGTAGGTCTAGCCCTTACAAGCATCCAATATCAAATAGATTTTGACGGTTTGTTTACTCTACTGCAATCCATCCTCCCTCCCCCAAGAGGTGACATAGGCGGAATTATCCCAGAGTTGAGGATAACCAATAAAAAGTGATAAAAATATTTCTTTTCTGTGCGTTTTTAATATTTTTTTCTTCTTAATTTTATCAATCTTTTATTTTTTTCTTTTTTTATATGAGAATTGACCTTCGTTCAGTTCAGTGGTCCATCTTTTATTTATTATTCCCCCAAACTGGTTCCTAGGTATACTTAGACCTACCAGTTTTCTATGGTTCAGAGGTCTCATTTTAAGACTTAACCATCTAGTTTGGTTCAGAGGTCCTTTTTTAAACTTAACCAAATCATCAGGAAATAACCATTTTAATGGTTCAGCCGTCCATTGGGAACACTTTTTTTATTATTTTTTATCAATACATCACTTTAAGTACATAGCTTGGACTCAATTTATTATTCTTCCATCCAAGATGTTCTTGATGGTATAAGCATCCATCGCTATCTTGGCAGTAATCTTTAGTGGACCCAACCACAATGCATCTAATTTGTTTCGTCCCCCAAAACCATGCATTGCAATAGGCAATCTTTCACCTATTTAGTATTATAATAAGGCTGATCAGTCCTTATCATCCGTCATTTTTGCTCTGATCCTTTTCTTTAAGGTCATATCAGATGCTTGCAATTTCATTTTAATCAGAATATCTAAAATTAATTCAGTATTCCTTGTCACTCATCCCGGATGTTGGTTCTACCACCAAATATAAAATTAGTGGCAATGCAACCTTCCTTCCATATAGCAACTCAAATGGCGTTTTCCCTGTTGCCGTATGATGACTTATGTTGTATGCAAATGTCACCAAACTAAGGTATGTTCCCCATGCAGAAATTCTTCCTGCGACCAGCTCCCTCAGTGTTGTGGCCAGCGTCCCATTGACCTATTCTACCAGTCTCTTTGTCTCCGGCCAGTAAGGTACTAATAAAACTCCTCAGATCTCCTATATTTTATTTAATCATGAGATCACAAGATATGTAAAATTCATTCCATTATATCTCAACAAGGCCTGGAGGCATCCATGTAGATATACTACTTGATCTAGGGTAAACCTTGCGGTGCTTATAGCATCTGATTTCTCCAGTGCCTTCATCTTGACCCATCTTGTTAGATGGTGATCATAATTATGATGTATTTGACTTTCCCGGTAATCATGGTTAATGGTCCTATCACATCAATGGACACTGTGTGCCAAGAAAATCCATAGCAGACCAGCTGGTATCCAGCCGTGTTCTTGTGTGGCTTGTGCAGATGACACTCCACACAACAAGCCAGATAGTTCACTAGATCATAGCTGATGGACTCCCAGTAATGATACTGCAAATATGATTGATCATCTTCCTCAGGCCTCCATGCCTAACAACCTTATGTGCGGCTTGAATGATAACCATTCATTCTGTTGGATTTAAAAAATAGTAAACATTTACCATCAATCATCTTGAAAACTTGTCCATACTAATCTTGGTGTTTTCCATCACTTATAAAAATGCATCTTGGATTTCTTGGGGCTCTGACCTGATTTCTCCTTTGACCATTCTCAAAATAGCACATCCGCCTGTTGGTATACCACTTGGATCATTGGTAACCTTGATAAGCCATCTGTGTTCTGGAGAGAAGCTCCAGCTTGGTGGACTATTTCATAATCATAAGCCTGTAGCTTTAATGCCCACCAGGCCAGTCATTCTTCCAGTTCTCTCAAAAATCTTAGCCAATACAACAAGGAGTGTTCTGTCACCACTTTGAGGTGCGTTCCATGGATATATACAAGAACTGTTTACAAACTTAAATTACCACAAGGCATTCAAGCTCAGTCATGGTGTAATTTCACTCAGCTGCTGAGAGTGTCTGGCTCACATACGCTACCAGATGTTTGTCTGTGAGTTCATCCACTTGGCTTAGGATGGCGCCAATCGCCATTAATGAAGCATCAGTGTTTTATAAATTCTCAATTGATTTCAGATATTTTAAAATTGGAGAATTTACTAGAACCGGCATAAATCATCAAAAGGACTCTGGGCCTCTTTGCTCCAAACAAATACTTTTTTCAGATCCTTTAATAAATGGAAGAGGGCTCGGAGATTTTTGCAAAATCCTTATATCTTCTATAGTTTCTGACCATTCCAAAGGACACTTGGATATCTTAGACACTCTTTAGTACAGCTATTTGATCTATGTCTTCACTTTTATGGGGGTGCAGCTGCAGTCCACTAGAGTTGATTATGAATCCCAGACATTCCAACTCTTCCTTGAAGAAGTGGCACTTTCTCAAATTAATCTTCAGGTTGGCCGCAGTTAATCACTTTATAAAATCCTCCAAGTGGTGTAAATAGTCAGTGAATGTCCTACTGAACACATTTATATCGTCCAGGTACACCAGGGTGCATGACAATTGCAGTAATGTTTGGTAGCGTCCATGGCCTTATGGAACATCGCAGGCACATTGCATAGACCTTGGGGCATCCTTGTCAGTTGATATAGCCCCTGCGCAGTGATAATCGCACATTTCTCTTTGTCTTCCCTTGGCAAATCGATTTTCCAAAATCTCAATATTAGATCCATTGTGGAGAAATACTTCACTTCTCACAATTGATCTAGCACATCGTCAATTTGTGGTAGTGGATACAAATCCTTCTTTTGAATCTTACTCAGCTTCCAATAATTGATAACCACCCAATTTGAGCCATCCTTCTTCTTCACGATAAGGATAGGGCTCGCCCAAGGACTTGATGGAACTAGAAGCCCCTGCTTCACTAGTTTGCTGATTTCTTCCTCCACTACATCTTCAGCTGCCTTCAACAATCGAATTAGTCTCATCCTTACTTGCAAGATTTCCCCAGTATTGACCTTGTATATCATATTCCTTGCACATCCTAAATTGTGGTCATCCTGGGAAAGTAGCTCCTGATACTTGTCAAATAGCTCAAGTACATCCTTCTCTGTCTTTCCGTCAGATCAATGAGTTGCTCTTTTTTTTAGTACTAGATGGTTCAATGAGTTGCTCTTAATCAACTAATAAATTAATACTTTCAGTCACCCTGGACGGTAATCCAATATCAACAAGTGTCCCAAAATCGAAGAATATCCACAATTAAGCCATCGGGATTAGATGAACTAATGTGATGATCTGATGCTTCTCAATCTTCATCAGTTTTTCACTCAACTTTGCCAGAAGAACTCAGATTTCTCCATGTCCTGGCATGAGTATTCCAGAAAACCAAGGCTCTACTTGAACATCTTCCAGAGGCTTCCAACCTCTCCATACAGCAGTTCAGGTATCTCCAATGTCAACCCCATGTTGATTATTATCTGTGATCCCAGCAGTATGGCTCTTGAGCTCTTAATCCTCAACAGAATTCCACAATTTTCCAGGATTTCCGTCAGCACTTCAACTTGCTTCCAGCCAACTAATTGCTATCAAATTGGGATAATGTCGTCATTGTAGATCAGATTGAAGAAGTTATTTCTCCTACTTATTGGAGCTTCCCCATCTTTCTGATAAACAATGATAACGTCTGACCCAATATGGTAAATGTATTATCCTTAAAGTTACATACAACTCCTTATTTTTGTTATAACTCTATCTTGATCAGAATATCATAGTTCTGGTTGGCCAAAACTATTGCTGGGGCGGATACCACTAAGAATATAGATCAAAGTGGTAGAGTGCTATACGTCCACAGGAGATGGTGGTATTCAGCCCCGCTGACCTATATTCTTTCTTGTGTTCTAAATAATGCGAGATTCATATCTTCTTCAACAGCTTGGTCAAGGCAATGTTTTTGGGCGCTCACCTGTCAACTATCGCCTGCACCCATACTAGATTAGCTAATATATCTATATTCATACACTTAGACTATTGCAGTATCATGTTTATTGAGTGTATAGTGGCATTCTTTGCCAAATTGAGGGTGTGAATTATTTGCGCTAATAGAGATTGAAACAATTCCTTGATTGCGCTAAGGGATAGAAAGGTTAGCCTCATCTAATTTGACTTTGGTCAGTTATTATAGATTCTTCTCAACTGTGATCTTGTCTGCCAGTTGCTGCACATATGGCTGAGCAACTTCCTTAATTATTTTAGGGTCAATCCCCTTTGCTTCATATCTGGTTGCTGCATTCACATCTAAAATGAACACTTGATATAGCTGATCCTGCGCATCATTATCAACAAACAGATCACGAATGTCAATTTCTTCTTGCATAATATCAGGGGGAATGGGTTTTCCCCAGCTCTAGAATATTCGCTGTCAAGGACGTGGGTCCTTTTCCTGACTCCTGTGTGGGTTTAGACTCCTGTCGCTTGGACCACATTGATCTTTTCCTTTGCCTTCTTGCAGTGAACAGAGAAGTGTCCTTTTCCTAAGCACTGGTACAGCATTTTCTTTTTATCAGTCCGCTTAAAATCTTCAGGCTTATTTCCCAGCATGGTTCAGTTAGTGGATTCCTTAGCGCTCTCATTCCCATTCGTGGGATTTGAATTTCATACTATATTCATTTTAAACTTCTATTTGGAGCATTGAAAATAGCTCCTAATATTATCAAATGATCCACCATCTACAAGGTGGTGTTCTCCATTACAAAAGCAGAAGACATTATTTGATGCAATCTGTGATAGGGCCAAAGGTCCACTTGCAGCATGATCCGTGCATCAAAATCATTCAGCACTTTCTCTTCACCAGAAATATGCAATTCTTGTTTGAAACGATTGGAAAAACTCGCCAAGGATTCATTTTTCTGAAAATTGGATTCCCATGAATTCTTGCTTGTGCTTCAACGTGCGTTTAGAATATCCAAATTATTTCATAATGGCCGCCTTGGCCTTGGAGTATGACCAGCTGTCCCCCCTAGACGGGGAAACACTAGGTTCTGACAATCAGTATCCAAGCAATTCATCACTGTTAAAGCCTTTTGACGATTTCCATAGCTGAACATAGTCAGGTTGAATAATTGAAAAAAAGCAGGGGAGTTATCCCAATGGAAATTAGGTAACTTTGGTGTAGCTTTAAATTCCTCTGAAGTTTTCTAGCCACCACTCTTGGTTTGGCTACTCAACTAACTTGAGGAGTAATCTTGAGTTTCATCTCCATAATGGCTGTGAAAGTGGGCAGCATATTTTGTGGAATATTCGTTTTTCCAACAGGAATTCTCAGGGTCCTCAATTTGGCATTGGTCGCCACATAGGGCTCACATTCACATTTGTGAGTCTTCAACTCCTTGGCTTGCTAAATAGGCTGTTTTATATCTGTGCTGAATTCCCATAATTGAATGCAATCTGCTTCACACTTCGTTTTCAAAATTAATACTTCTTAAACTAAAAATACTTCCTTTTTCTTCAATGACATTACTTTCCTGGTAACTCATTGCCAAAAATAGCAACATTTTTGACTCCTTACTTAAGCTTGGTAACTCTCTCCTCCAAGGTAGCAGGTTCTAAATGATCCTCAGAATTTAAGGCATTCTTGTTGAAAGTTGCCAACTCCGTCCAGAGTTTTCTTAACTCATCTTTATATGACATCTTGTCCTAGTATTATACTCAACTACAAAACCCCTGCAGTGAGCACCAAATGTTAAATATCTTAGTGGCTTTGCTGCTCGTTAATAAATATTAACCCCTAAAATCGATAACTGCACAGGTTTGATGTTGTGCAATCCTCACAATTGTATGATAATATATATACATGATTGATAATAGTATGAAGGCTATTATATCTGTAGTTGAATAGATCACTAGTGTTAGGTCCAACGCTTGACCATTATTCCTTATCAAAATACTCTAGATGTTTTCTCTTCAGGATTTACTCCATTATCTGCCTAATTTGATCCACATTCAGATCCTAGTTTACAGACTTTCCTCTGATGACACACGGTTGGCAGAATTTCCCATCTTAGCTCAGCTTCTCTTCTCTAGATCCTTAATCCCTATTCTTTATCCTTCTAAAGTGTTCCCAAACGAGAGCACACAGCAAGTATTGCTTCAAGATGAATAGAACTAATAAAAAATTCTGTTAAAAGTATAATTTTTTATTAAGTGAAATCTCAGGGGAATTTATAAAGAGAATTTTGTTTAAACCTCATTTGGCACCTCAGCGATGAAACGGCTGCTGTTGCTGTTGAAATAACTTTTTTTGCCTCATCAGCAATGGTCTTCCCCATCCTGGTTAAGATTCCATCATTAGACATCCTCAAGACCTAAAACAGAAAGAATCAGAAAACGTGTCCCTAACGTTTTCTACTCAATCCCAGAAAACCAACCATATTTGGTAAGCGACCTGCTCAGGTAATGGGACTTGTTACCATTAAGGCAGGCTAGAACCAACTGATCAATTCGCTAGTTGCAGGTGGCATCACTCGCCTTGCAACTTGCTCCTTAAATTCTCAATTGGTTAGTGATAAAACCCAACTGATCCTATTTGGTACACCTGATAGTTAGTCATTGATATACTATTAGATGCCCCCATTTCGTCAGCAACTTTGCCAATGAGATCTTAAGCTTTCACCTGGATCAATTCCCAACATACCTAAACCAGGCGAATTATCTAAAATCCCCCAAACATTGTTAACCCAAAATCAGGGTCAACTGATATCCAATTCACTTGCTATAGGGAATTATCTCCTAGTGGCCCCTATTAATCTAGAAGGGTGGAAATGTGAGCAAAGATCTTAACAGGAGCTAAGTGGACACCCAACCCCTTCAATAATGAAGTATTAACTTTCCCAGGAATTTTGGATTCTGCCTATGGGAGATCTGTCTCTTTCTTGTTAGGAAACCTAACGAATCAAACTTTATAAGTCCCTCAGTATGCCCCTATTTCTTATGTAAAATTATGCCTCATTAAAGATATCTTTAACATGAGTTGTTTTGGCTCCTTACATATTTAAGTTTTAAACCCCTACCCTCAATAGCTCTGGTTGAAAGTAAAATTGGAGACAATCTCACCCCTAATGAACGCCAGATCGTTAAAGACCTCCTTGAGGAGTATTGCAATTTTTTTCCTTGGGGCTAGGTGTTTATGGAAACCAAAAAATGAAAATTTAAAGTTGAAATTAAGTCTCGCCCTCTATCTAAATCTTGGACATACAAAAAAAATCTAAAGTTGAGGAAGCTCAAGTGGCCCAGGAGCTACAGCAACTGTTGGAAGAAAGATACATGCGCCTTCTAAAAGCCTGTGAGCTTCCCCAATCTTATTAATCCAGAAGAAGGATGATGGCCACCGTATTTTTATGAATTATAACCAGCACAAATTTATAACATGAAAGGATAGCTATCCACTGCTACGTATAGATGATTCCTTACACTTAATGCTAGGAACCCATTAATTTTCAGCTATGGACCTTGCCAGTGGGCACTGGAAAATTGACTTGTCGCTTTAAGATCATGAGAAATGAGCCCTACTTTTAAGCAAAGGACTATTAAAACCCAATTGAAACCTCAGGGGTTATGTCACGCCCCACCACCTTCCAACGCGCCATGGATGGACTCATGCGAATTGAAGCACTGCTATGTGCTATTTTATTTTAACAATATTAACATTTTTTGAGAAACTTCACTGAGCATATAGCCCATTTAAGATAAGTTTTTTTAGAAGGTACAGCAAGTTTGCTATAACCCAAGCCGTCAGATGCTCCTTATATCAGAGTGAAATGGATTTTTTGGACCATAAGGTAGCTAAAGCTGGAATATCCCCAATGGACAACAAGGTCCTGTTCATTTCTTAGATGTACCCCTAAATCCCTACGTGACATACATGTTTTTTGAGGATGGTGGAATATTTTTTCCAGCTTAATCCACAATTTGCCATCATCTCTAAGCCTTTAGTATATTTATTGAAGAAGGGTATACCCTTTCAATGGAGAGAAGAGCAAAGACAGTCCTTTGACTATCACATGTAGTTCTCTCCCAATCACTAGACCTATACATCCTAATTTTAGTAAACCCGTTTCAATTTTTTACTAATGGTAGTGATAGAGCTATCAGAGCTATATTATCTCAACATAATAAAAACTTAGCTGAACATACCATCGCCTACTATAGTAAGACTTTGACCAGAGTTAAACACAACTATAGTGTTACAGAATGTGAATACTTGTTGGTAATACAAGCTATTAAGAATTCCAAACCCTGTTTATATGATAATCATTTTACTCTAATTAACAATAATATTCCATGCGATGGCTAACAAATGAAGTATCCCAATAGGAGGTTAGCCCAGTAGGCGAAAAAGACTTCAAAATTGCATTTTTCCATTATTGATTGACCATTTTCCATTCACCAAGATGTGGATTGCTTATCCAGGCTCCCCATTTTAACTCTAACTGACCCTGAGGAGGATTGACTCTATGACCTCTTAACTCAATCGCATTTATGGGTAAACAAATCCCTGGCCCTTAAAAAAAGTAACCAAAAAATCGGCGAATCTCCAAGTTTAAAGTGGCAAGTTGTATAAACTTGTTTCTCAAAATGGTTTCCCTATATATGACCTTCAGCTCATACTGTCATCATCTTGGAGGGACATCTGAAAGTCAGTCATTGGGAATTTGGAAAACTTACCAGTGGCTAAGGACTTAATTCTACTGGGTGGGAATGATTGTCTTGATTCAAGATGTATTATAGTACTGCCTGGTATGTAAAATTCAAGCCAGATCTATTCCCTGACATCAAGGATCCAGTGGTTCCACCCTGTGAGCCATTCCATACTATTATTATTGATGTTGTGGGACCCCTCCCTCAAGCCTCTAATGGTCATTGGTCCACCTCCTAGCATTAGATCATTTAACAAAGTGATTGAAGCTGTATCTCTATCCTCCGCTTTGGAAAAATCTACCTTTATGTTTTTATATAATTGGATGATCATACAGCATGGGTAGCATAACATAATTCTCTCCAATAATGGGCAAATTTCCGATTGTTGCTGGTAAATGATTTAGCTAAACTGATGGGACCACTCAGGTATTTTCTACCCCATAAGTCTCTGCAAACAATGGGATGGTAGAGTGGGCAAATGGTATCATAACCGCAACCCTACAGAAAATGGCTATGACTGACCCCTCCACTGGCCCTATGCTTGCCTAGTACCATTCTGGCCTATAAATAAGCAATCATCAAGTAATTAAAATGTCTCCCTTCCAAGTGTTGTATGGAAGAAATCCACAGCTGCTTTCTAAAGTGCAGGCCATGCTTGATCAAGCTTCCACTGAAGCACCTCAAGTCACTTTGCAAAGTATCACCAATTAGATTATCTGACTTCAGACTCTGGCTTCTGAGAACTTATCTGCTACCATTAATAGAGAAAGAAATTGGTTTAATGACAAGAATGAACTTCTGCACACCTTCCAACTGGTTAACCTAGTCCTTTTCTACCACCATTGGCTTGGAGGTCATGATAACAAATTAAGAACCAATTGGTTGGGGCCAAACAAAGTTTTTATAAAATGAGGTATAAACACTCAATTGTGGGGGTCTCTCAGGGCACCATAGTGAATCACATACACATCCAAACTTTCTGGCCATTTCCCCCTGCGCCAAGATCTAGAGTTAACGTTGTTAAAATTCCTACCAAAATTAGAGATTCATGTGTGTTGGATGATAGTATTTGAACCCAATCTGATGATTTAGCAAAACTATTGTTGGGGATAATCCCTGACAAAATTCAAGGTCATTCAATATTGGGGATCAACCCCAGCTGATGCAATCAAATAGTACTTGGCTGAAACCCCTAACTTTGAAGTTTAAAATCAATCTATGCAGCGATTAAATCCTGTTTGACAGATGTGACCAATATGCCACAAGTTCCCTAATTAAAAATAAGTATAGATCTTAGCTCAGAATGCTTGGATATTTACTAAAAACTCCTGACTTCCCATATAATGATGTTCCCAAGAAAATAAACGAAAAATTCTATTTTTCCATTAATAATCTGGCCTACCTCTATTCATTTAGGGATGACAAGATAGTTAGGATTTACCACTCAAGGAACTTTATCCTGAGTGAAGACATTTCTTCTAAAGAAAGTTTTTTATAATCTAGAACCCAAGAACATCGGATCTCCTGGCCCTAAAAATAAAGGATAAGTGGTTTACAACTCCTTTGTCCTGACAATGTGCTCTACAGGAATTAGGCAAACATAAGAAGGTGGGTTATTAGTCCCACACTGTCCTATGTTTGTCAGTGAGACTGGACAACACCATCGATATGGATCCAGTATAAGTGTAAGGCTTTCCACTAAAGGAAAGAACGCAGGTGGCGCATATTATCCCTTTTTAGGTAGAAAAAGCCGATAATATTTTAAGAAAAATCCTATATTTGTGCCACTCCTACCCCCCTGCTGTCTAGCACTTATTATGTTGAAGAGATTAAGCACCTGTTTAGAGAAGTCTTAACTTTACCTAAAATGACAGGAGTACTTCAGGTATATTCCCAATACTGCCGCCCATTTTCTAAAATATTTGTAAAATTCAATAAATACGCCATAGTTATAATATCCCAGATATGCAGATTTGATTTTTCTGAAGATTATTGAAAATTACAAACCCAATATTTACCCTCCCTTTTATTATTTACCTAAAATACCTTTCCAATGATTTTATAAACTCGCATTAAACAAGTGCCAGACCTCTGAAGGTGGAGCACACCTTGATTCAGAAAACTTACTTGTAATTTTTAAAGAGAGTTAAATTAGAGAGCAGCCAATCATGGCGTTCCCCATCACCTCCCCAACCTAAGTTCTCATGCCACCTTGCAAATTAGCCCTCTCCCTACCTCAGTTCCTGTGACAGTTATAGGTTGACCCTCTCCTCCCCTGCGTAGCGCTGGAAACCTGCAGTGTGAGAAGAAGCTAACCCAAGAGCTGCAGAACCCATGAAAAGCACTGTAAACCATGACCCCTTTCCCTATATAAAGGCAAGTGCCCTTACTTGTGAGGGTACTGTCCTATTTTGTTTGGTTTAAAATAAAAAATTTCTTCTACAATCTTTGAATTTCTTGCCATCTTTTAGAGCATTTTAGTGCAGCATGGAGTGCATCATGTCCAGCGTGCTCCCATTGAAACGATTGAGCCCTTGTCAGACAGAAGGTTGTAAACCCACATGAACAGCACTTCTTTTCATCTGGTAGCTGTTCAGGACCATTTACTGGGACCAGAGAAAACTTTTGCTCTCCTGCTCCTAACAATAAGCAAAATGTAAAATACCTGGGCAGGTCAAGAGCTCCTTGATGGATAGGGTACCATGACGCATACTTCATAAAACTTTTCCTGAGGGAATATTGATATGTAGCCTGGTATTGAAAAGACCTGGTACTGTGGCGGTATAGTATTCAGCTTAGGCAAATACATGGGCATGCTCTCTTGACCATTTATCGCAGGAGGGGTATCTTTACTTGAGGATACTTATGTGATATAAGCCTGACTGTACAACTTTTGCTTTCCAAATGGCAGGCCTAAGCTTTGACATTTATCTTGCATAACGGAAAGTCTCAAAGAATAATGAAAAACTTTTGTATTAAAAGGATAAGAACCCTTCATTATAGTGCATGATGGGGAATAGATATGGGGAAAAGGGTTATGAGGTAATGGTCAAAACTTTGTTGTCTAATCCAAAATATGATTTATTCAATGGCAGCTTGCCAAAGTGAATGTGTAGTGGGAGATATGACTCAAAGGGCTGAGTGCATTGTGGTCCAGCTGTGCCATAATCCATGTAGTGAGGCAAGTCAGAAGCCACCTTGATACGTTTCATCAACTTAGACAAAATGACATTCACGTGGAACCACTGTTATTAATGATGTGGACAGGTACTTAAGAACTTGAACAGCAACTCATGTAAAAAATATTCCAAACTGAGGGGGCAGAATGAGAAATATTCGATTCATCAGAAGAATTGTAATCAGTATCAGGTTGTTTATTATCAACGGGTACTAATTCCTCTCCTTCCAGCATGACAACATTAGATTTATTAGTGGTCACTAAGTAATCTTAAGTCAGTACATGTATGTCAGCAAGAAGCTCCTTGTCCTTCATGCTTACTGCCCTTTTCCTGCCTTCTCAGCAAGTATATTCCAACAATTCTTGGCACTATTACAGAATCCATAATAGTAGGTTCATGGAGATCTGGGGCTCTTCCAGTTCTTGACAACGTGAAATTAGGGATGGCCAGGAGAGGCAGATGCAGATGACAATGGACTTAAGGAAGATGCAGTAATTTCATTAAGCGCTTCCTTGATTTCCTGGATAAAGTTAAATTTTCTCTTTCAGACAATCATATGCAAATTAACCTCAGTATAAGATCTTAACGTGAGATTAATATGTTATGGCATTGTCTAACTGTAGGGATTTTTTAGATTGTGCTTTTCTCTATTATGTTTAAATACTAGAAACTTGTTAGGATGATCCCTAATTTGATTTATTAATGTCAATGACTTTAAAGTTTTAGAGGAGGAAGCTATAACGTATTATTCGATCATATAAAGCTATTTCAATGCCTTAAAGCCTCCCATGAAGTGAGTTCTATATTAGCACTTATTGTTAACTTGATGATTAGGCACAATGAGTTGTTGGGAATGACCCCTAATAATTTAGTTTACTAGACATGAGGGCACAATTGCCTAAACTTAGAAATTGAGCTGATGAACGTTCTGACCAAAATATGTCAATTGAAGCAGGTTTATGTATTTGATAAACCGAGGTAAGCCGACCAGGGGACAGACATTACCGAATATATGTGAAACTAAGAGATTAAATAAGATATATAAAAATTGGGCACCCCAGGGTACTCAAGTTACCCCTGTTGCCAGCGGGACTGCCAGGTATGGGGGGGTTGGTGCACTACTCCAAGGGGGTTTCCCCTGCTATGGAGCAGGTGTGAAGGAAAGGGTCTGTGTGGAGGAACCAGAGTGGGAACCATGATTCTATGAGCGCTTTTTGTCTTGGTCTCATATATCCATAGAGCCAGGCTTGGAAGTGCTCTAGTAAGTGGACATAGAATCTGTTGATATTCCCATGAATGGTTGGGACCGTGCCCTTGAACGCATCTAATGCAATTGTGTGTATTGTCCACATTGCAATGGGTATTATTAGGGAGCGGAGGGTATATGGGATTGGTGACTCAATCTGGAGCGCGAAGATGCTCTGATATCGAGAATCCTGTTCGTTTTGAATCTTGAGCAGGCGTGCGACTTCCTGCCATATAGCTTTGGTTGAGGGGCATGTTTCTAGGCGGTGATGTAGGGATCCCTCCCATCCACATACTGCACATGTTTTGTGGAGGGAGTTGGAGCGGTCCATTGTCCTATAGGTCCTTCTCAAACAGCGCCAGGCGTTTGCTCTTATCCTTGGCTGTAGGAGTGGGTGGTGAGTCATTTTCCACATTGCCTTCTGTGTGGTTAAATTATAGGGAATGTCCAGCATAGCTAGGTATTCTATCCTAGCTATGCTTGGGGTTGTTGCGAGCATATCCCTCTGGGGGTGGTTTTCTGGGTTTCTTAATTTGAATTGGGGGCTGGGTCGTCCCCTTCCCTGTATAGTACCCATGTTCTCTATGGTCCATCCCATATGGCGGATAGTTCAGAGGATATGTTTGAAATGAGGGGAGGTTCCATGAGGACTTATTGCAGTAGGGTGCTTGGCAAGGTATGAAAGTAATCTGGGTGGACTATGTGGGTTGGTTAATTTGAGCGCCTGTGCAAAGTTAGTCCTTGCTGCTCTCACCAATGTTGTTGCGGGAGGTCTGGAGCAAGGATTTCCTTTATCCAGGTACATAGGATGTAATTGGCATGGCTCTCAAAATCTATTAGTCCCATGCCTCTGCTTGAGCGTGGGCCAAATAGTGTTTCCATCCGTATAGGAGGGTGAGAGCCAGGCCACAGCCAGCCCTGGATAAGCGCGCGAATTGAGGTTATAAAGGTAGGTGAGAAGGCTATCTAGCAGGTTTATGTATAATAAATTTATTTTCTGATGACCAATACCAATTATTCTAATATGCGGGCATTAAGTTTCTATGAGTGACTTATATATAAAAAATTGTATCCCTAATAAAATTATCTTGGTTAATGCCTACATATCTTTTCAGTAATTAGGTTAGTTTATTGTAGGATGAATGTATCTAATTAATTTAAGCAAATAAAGGTCAGTTTTGGCTGAACCGTTAAGACTCTTATTAATGCTTCCTGTCAACATCAGGAAACTTTATTAGTTAAGAAAAACCATTGTGAACCAGTTTAGAGACCACATTCCTTCAAGTGGTTCTCAAAAAGGGAGTTTCTGGGAAGACGTTGTCTGTAAGTAAGAGATAAGAATATGAGCGGAGAACCATCAAGTGAACAGGTGACCTGATGAGTTTTGGTAGTTGAGGGCTAGAACCCAATGAGTGGATTTGGAATACAATGGAATAAAGACCACTATATGATTTTTGTTTAATTCATAATCTCATTTTGCAAAAAAAGAAACCAAGGTATAAATCTCAAAACTGAAATTAAAGCCAGAGATATGAAGACTTTGAACCAGTATGAGATTAAAGGATTTTGGGCTGAGTTATCAGGCCTCAAAGTTACAGCTATGTACTCCTTATCCATGATGCAATGAGTGGTGCTGATGGGATGAATTAAAGCATGGAGATTTTATGGCAAAACAGGGCTCAGATTTGATCAAGTCGCAAAATCAAATCATGATGCTAGGGAAATCCTTGGACAAAAAATCTGAAAAATATCACTAAGCTACCAGAATGTTGGAAGAACTGCAGCGTAAGTATCAAAAGCCGAAGGCATAAAAATTGGAATTAAAAAATGAGTATAGACCTTAACTGATTGTCCGCAAAGTTGGAGAGACACCCACCTGTTTTTTGAGTTCTATGAAGGTGCATCTGACCATTTTTGAAAGAGTTTTTTATCTGAGGAGGTTAGCCCTAATGAATTCATCCATGGACTTACAGAATGCGCCTAAAGTTCTGGTTGTTTATCTAGTATGGAAGCCTTTTACATCAAGTAGAGCTACTAGCCGACGTGAGAGACCAGCAGTTATCCCCTCAAGACTGGGGAATTTTAGCTAGCTCCTAAGATGCCAGAAATTCAGATAAATAAAATTTTTGTCTTCTATCAGCATTTTGAAATGACCATGATAGAGTGTAAGGATTGTCAAAAGGTGGTGACCGTGATCAACAGTCTCAATATGACAAGACAGAATCCTATTCTACCCCAATTAGCCACCAATAAATGGACTTATGTGGAAGCCAAGAAGGGTATTATCAGAGAGTTCAGCAGCCCTGAACATGCCGCCCACCAGAAGCAAGAGCTCATAGGCATTTAATTTTAAAAGAATGAGACCATCAAAACCTTTGCTGACTGATTCTATCGAGGAGCACAGGTACTCACTGGGGAAGAAGCATTATGTGAGTTTAACACTTGGATTTAATGTAATTGCGCTGTGAGGCCATAAGGAGCTGAATAAGGTCATGATATCCGCCTTGAACGTGGATACAAAAACTGCTCAAATGGTAGAATACATGTGAATCTGTGGGACTACCTTTGATGCTCCCAACAAGGGTTACCATAATGCCAATACTTGCAATATGAGTTATGTGATTAATTCCCCCAATAAAGACTAGGCTGTAGCAACAATAAAGCTAGGATTATTTTGTTAGAGAAACTTTGAAAGGGCAACATAAGAAATCAGGTCATTTGTTGCACGTGTAGAAAGTACAGCCATGTTATGATAAACGCTGAATTAAATTAGACATTATCATTATAACTGTACCTGCTAACACTCAAGTGTCTTATTCATGAAAAGATCTGACGTAATAGACATGTAACAGTATATTTATACTTATGCTCAAGTTCACCCTGACATAGTAAAATGACCT
Source organism: Massospora cicadina (assembly GCA_022478985.1). Classification (NCBI taxonomy): domain Eukaryota; kingdom Fungi; phylum Entomophthoromycota; class Entomophthoromycetes; order Entomophthorales; family Entomophthoraceae; genus Massospora; species Massospora cicadina. The sequence goes on from JAKSZP010005658.1 coordinate 47,687, forward strand.
TATAGATCACCTGAGATAAATTACGAGGCTCTTGTGGTTACCCATTTGCAAGAAAAGGCCACTAAGACTAAAATGATTAGAAAGTGGCACAATTTTATGTGATGCAGCCTCAAGCCACTCAAGTGTACATGAAAGGCAATATAAGCACCTTTGGACAACACTGTTAGACATTCTCCTTCTCTACTTTTGTGAAAAGAATGTTGGAGGTAAAAATGCCCCCAAATCCACTACTATGATTGGCCAATTACATGTCCAATCTTCTAACAATATTATGGTTAATGATGATATGAGTACCATCGGCCAAAAGACCCTGGCGGATTCTTGGTGGAACCCTACCAATCGCGAAAATATGTTTTATAATCAAAATCAGCTTATTAAGGACAAAACTAATAGTTGGATTGCTCCAACTACTCAGTCAAATTTGGGGCGTCCATCACATGGTTCCCCCTCAGCTGCATCTCGTTCCATTCCACTTCCTAAGCAAGGACCCCCTTTTTTAGGCGTGGTGGAGGTCCCCTGAGGTGAGAAGATTTTACCCACCAGTGGTTGGGTGCAATTTATCAACTCATTACCTCATGGGTTTGTTCTACCCCAGAATATTTTCCTTCATTCTGATAGTCCAAAGCCTATCTTTCCTAATTTGGACGACTAAGCTTTTTGACACTATAGCCCTAAATTCCTAAGGCCCCAATATATGAACTAGTTTAAATATGAAATACTAGTATTGGATAGGAGAGCTTTTTCTGGCTTGCCCCGCATATATAATAAAAAGATAAAAAACTTTAAAAAGCATTTATTATTACTTTTATTTTAAAAATAAGTTTCATATATTTTGAAACTATTTGTGGAATCCGTCAGCGGATCCCACAAACTGGTGCTCACTACAGGAACTTACCTTGTATACTTTGATAAAGTATTAGAGCAATGGAGAGTGTCTCCCATTGGGTGCAAAATAGGGAAGGGGCTGAAGATGATTATTGGATGGACAGCCCTACCACTTTGACGTTTAAAGAAGAACGATTTGAGCGCATATTTATACCTGAGTCTCAACGCATCACCTGGCCAGTCACCAAAGCCGTGAGAGACCTTACCCATGGCATCCTTAACCCTGGAGACATTGCATCCCGAAAATGAGCGTTGTTGGTAGAGGAATGCCACTTGTTTCTCTATGAGACTAGTGTCCTCCCAGAGACCTACAGCCATCTAACAAATTTGACCACCTACGTACGCAAGTTTGCTCACCCCACCTTGCTCCTCATGATGCATCTCTTAGCTGGCCATCACAAAGAGCTACATAGACACCTTGATACCCATGCAGCTCTAAATTTAGCCTATGATAAGCTGTACCAACTGACCTCTGAACACCTTGGAGCAGTCAGATCTGGTGTGGAAGCTAATTGCAGTTTCATCATTCAGCTGCATGACCGACTTGCTACCATTGACACTGGGATTGTAAAGTATGATGAGGAGGCAATGAAGATCTGGGGATGAACTGAACGCTTCCACCGCTAGCACTCACTCGTTGCTGGAGGAGTTTGCTAAAAAACTTAATAAGAACAATAAGCAAACGTACTGGGACCTTTTAGCCCCCGTTTCCGCCCCTCAAGTTGAATATAAACAGCGTTTGGCTGGGGTGGAGCTACAGTTAACTCAGGCCTCTTCATGTGTTGACAAGCTCGAATGCCGTCTGCTGCTTGAACCATCTAGCACCACCTCCACCCTTGCAGCCAAGGTTGTTCAGCTAGAAAAGGAGCTAGCTCTCAAAGCTTCGTTTGAAAATACCAAATATTTGGCGCGTCGCCTGAATGAATGTGAAACCAAAGTGAAAGTGATAAAAGCTTTTCTGGAAAGCCCTGTGCTGTTGAAGGAAGTATTTAGTTGATTAAAGTAGGTTGAGCGGAAGTAAGCCAGATCAAGGATGGAGTACAAGGCCCAAGCTTACACCCTCATGACGATAAAGGGTGTAAACAAATGAAAGAAGAGCTAAAGAAACGCGTCAAACCGTGGGAGCTGCTCAAATAAACCTAAGCTCGCTGGTGTCACAACTCCACTTCCAAGTCAATGCTTTGGAGAGCTGAGTGGAAGATCTTGAAACTCACAAATTGGGGATCGAAGCTCAACTGAGACTATGTGAATCTGGGCCTCAAGAAGCCCTCTCCAAAATGAAAACCTGGCTCAAAGCCATGCAAGACCAGTTCAATCGCCTTTTGCGCACCTTTGACCAGTTAAACTATTGCTCTGAAACCCCAGAAACAGAAGCTCCAGCTATTCATATCCTTACTGGGAATGACTTTAGTTCATTCAAACCGACGTTTAAAGACAAGTTTATCCCCGGCGAGGGCAGTATTGCTTCGTTTTTATACGTTTACAAAGCAGCTATGGAAGGGGCGACATATCATCAGAAGGCCAAACATATTCTTTCCTGTTTGGGCCGCATGGCACAGGAGGTGATGTTCCCACATATGGATGCTCTTAGCACCTGGTCCGAGGTTAAAGAGGCCCTCATAAACACGTTTGGCTCAAAACAGGATTTAAGCATGAAAAATAAAGCCTTTATGCATATTAGTATCCGAAAAGGGGAGTCAGTGGTCGCCTTTGCAGAATGATTCTATATGGAAGCACAGACGTTGTTAACTTTAAAGATGTTGACCTTGGATGACGCTGTAGCTGCTGTTTTGACTTAAGTGGCAGCTCATTATCCTTTGGCGATGCACATCACCTCAGTTGAACGCTATTTCTGTACTGTTCAAGATATCAAGGAGGCGTTACTAGATGTCGCTGACTTTCATAAGCCTGAAGTTTCTCGCGGAGCAGTATCCCACCCTCGCGTTTTAACCATTGAAGATCCAAAGCTCAAGCCTTGGGTCCTGGCTATTGAAGACAAGAAGGATCCTCTTCAGATAATGGGCCCTGAGGAGCAAAAACACAAAGCAAAACATCCTGAACGCCCTCAGTGAAGATACTGCTACAACTTTGGACACAAGGAGGCTGTGTGCTGGAAAAAGAAAGCTGATGTGAAGGAACAGGATCAGGGAAAAGTAATGTTGACGTAGGGAAAGGCACACCTACTGCCAACAAATCTCATGTGCCTGACTCATTAAAACAAATTATGCTAATACCTCGTGTTACCAATACCCCTGGGGATGATTCTGAGGGGGTACAGATGAGGTTGGATATTTCATCATAGGAATACCCGCTGAAGTAGAAGTTCCCAATCGCTTGAATGCTGGAGGAGTAGTTGAGGCCACCATGCCTGAAGAGACATATCTCTGCCAAGTTTTAGGGGAGCTGGCCGTTATTGACACTGCCAGCAACGCGGATGAGGTCTTGTCTAACCTTATTCGCCCTCTTCAGCCTGGCCATACCATGCAGTTCATCCTGGAAAATTACCCTGAGACCGCGCGCAAACTAACCTTCACTTTTCATCTCAAGGAGGTCTTAACGCTATTGCCCAATTTTGAGGGGGATACTTACAAAGGTCGAAGTGGTTATCCAAAAGATTGGGTGATGGCCATCCTAGACACAGGCTCCCCCAGTGAACGTAATCTCCTCTAAGTTGATGAAAAAGATCAAACTTGCGCCTGACTTGAAGTACAACTAAGACTCTGGAACCGCCAGTCCCAACAACACCCGCACACTTGGCGCTTACTCATCCCTTCCCATTTGTATTGGGAAGCTTATTTTATTGGCCCCGCAGTGGCTTTGGATAACAACGCCTATGATATGCTCATAGGTACTCAGTTTATGATTGAATATGAAGGTATTATCAATATGAAGCAGGGGTTCCTGTCGTTGTTCAATCATGATGTACCTTTAGTTCTATCCAATAAAGAACACAGCAAGAATGAATACTCTTGCATGGTTGAGTACCCGCTTTCCGCTTTACCTTTACATTATACCTCCTCTGGGCGAAATACAAAGAAATTGCCTAATTCAGTGGATGCTATCAAAGGTATTCCGTTTTATGTGGCCGATGAGGTGGTGATTAAGCTGGGTGAACAACGGGTGGTAGACACAAAAATCACTCTCAAAATCCCTCGCCACTGCTTACTACACCTCTTAAGCATTGAGGGTGTTAGCCCTTTTGAGCCTCGGGTATTGCCTGGCATTTTAGACCCAGCCTATCAGAGGCCTATTACTCTACTGTTGGGAAACCTCACCAAAAAGGACATAATTGTAAGAAAGCACCAGGAGGTGGCCGGGGTTTTTACTCCCTGTGGAGGAAGTTGAGCAAATCCACTCCATTGGCTCAATGGCAGATTTAGGCCTGCATGCAGATAACCTGGCATGTACCTCACCAAATGTCCATATCTCAGATGAGTTGACCTCAGATGAGTTGGAGAAAGTGCATACTCTCCCGGATGAGTATAGTGATATATTATTCTCGAAGTTGGACAATGATTATGGCCACATGAAGGGCTGATGCCACTCCATCAATGTGGGTGATGCCCATCCCATTAGGTCAAAACCTTACCGCAAGTCAAAGGTGGAGGAGCAAATAAATGAGGATGGAACTCACGCAGTTATTAGATGCGGGGTTATTAGTTCATCGTAAAGTCCTTGGTCCTCCCCCTTTTGCTAATTAAAATGAAAAACAAAGGTCATCGGATAGTTTTGAACTATCGCATGTTAAACAATCTTACAAAAAGAATAGATATCCTATCCCCCGCATTGATGACGTCCTGGCCCAGCTTTAAGGCTCAAACTTCTTCTCCGCCATGGACTTGGCTAGTGGCTATTGGCAAATGGATCTTTCTCCCCAAGACCAGGAGAAATGCGCTTTGATATGCAGTGAAGGTCTTTTCCAACCCATGTAATTACCCCAAGGGTTGTGCAACGCACCTGCTTCTTTCCAGCATGTGATGGATCACATTTTGCAGGATCTTAAGTTAACCTGCGTCATCGTCTATCTTGATGACAATACTGTATTCTCAAAGTCCTTTAACAAACACCTTGATCACCTGAAGGAGGTGTTCCAACGCTTGCAAAACTCAAATATCAAGTTAAAACCTTTGAAGTGTACCTTTTTCCAAAGGAAATTAGACTTCATTGGACATACCATTTCTTGAGAGGGTATTCAACCCAAACAAGATAAGGTTGAAGTGATTGCCAGAATGCCCCCCAAAAAATCTACGGGATATCCAGGTATTTCTAGGGATTATGGGGTATTACCATCAGTTCATCCCTAAGTTTGCCCAACTCAGCGATCCCCTTGTTCACTTACTGAAGAAGAATGTCCCTTTTTTAATGGGGCACTGAACAGAAGGCTGCTTTTGTAACAATGAAGCTGCTGCTACAAAAACGGCCTATCCTAAGGCATCCTGATTATGGAAAACCGTTTATTTTATTTACATATGCTTAAGACTAAGCCGTTGGGGCCATCCTAGCCCAACTGGATGAAAAAGGGATAGATCATCCTGTCTCATATTTCAGTAAAATGCTATCAAAGGCAGAACGCAACTATAGTGTTACTGAGAAGGAGTGTCTTGCCGTTCTACTAGCAGTGAAGCATTACCACCCTTCCTTGTCTGGGACTTCTTTCACTGTGATGACGGACCATTTATCTTTAAAATGGTTGCAAAACATGAAGGACCCTATGGGGCGGTTAGCTCGCTGGGCTCTAAAGCTCCAGCATTATGACTTGAAGATCAAGCTCCGCGCTGGAACCCGTCACATGAATGTTGATGGGCTAACTCAGCTGCCCATTCTCCACTTAGATAACAGTGAAGTGGAGCGGTTGTATGATCTTTTAATGACCCCAAATGACTGGAGGATGAGGATGAGCCTGTACAGAGGATGTTGGTCTGGCACTCCCATAACACTAAAGTAGAAAATGGGAAGTTGTATAAGCAAGTAGGGGCGAAGTGGTTGCCTTACCTACGGCCCTCAGAACATGTACCTGTTATCCTGGAAGCTCATTCAATCTTAGGCTATGGAGGAGCAAAGAAAACCTATGAGTGGATTAAGGATCGGTATTTTTGGGAGGGAATCATGGAAGCTATCATTGAAGTCTTGGATGCTTGCCTTACATGTAAAAAGCAGTCTCAGTTCAAGACTAATTACCAATATCAGCCGACTACCCTGCAACAGCTGTTCCATACCATAAGCTTGGATGTAGTAGGGCCGCTTCCTCAGACCACAGGTAGAAACAGATATATCTTGGTAGGTATTGACCACTTCAAAAAGTGGGTTGAAGCTGTGGCGCTTCCAGCCCAAACTGCTAAGGCCACTGTCACCTTTCTCCATCAAAATATTTTTACTCGACATGGGTGACCTCAAGTACTACTCTGCAACAATGGAAAAACTTCACCTCCAGAGTAGTCAAAATCTTGGCTACCTCCATGGGAGTACAGCAACTATTATCAGCTCCATATAACCCATCAACTAATGGTACAGTGGAGCGAGCAAATGGCACTTTGGTTTCCATCTTACAGAATATGCCTCGTCTGATCCCCTTCATTGGAATCATTATCTCCCTAGTGCTCTTATGGCTTACTGAATTAGCTATCTTTAGATTCTGAAAATGTCCCCTTTCCGAGTTTTGTATGGCAGGGAACCAGGCATACCTGCCCTTCTAGCTAAGGATGTCTTCTCTAGTGGAGAGGAGCTGAGAAAGCCATGCGAAGGTTAGCTAATCACATCATTCAGCTTCAATCAGAGGCTATGACCAACCTAGCCAAAACGGTCACTAAAGAAGGCCAAGCTGCCAATGAGCTTCAGGCTCCCCTACCCTCATTCCAAGTGTCAGATATGGTCTTATATCACCACAATCGCATAATTCCTCAAAGTGGCAAACTTGGATCAATCTGGGAGAGGCCATTTACCATCACATATAATAGAGGAAATGAGTATTCTATCAAGTTTTTGGCTACAGGAGTTACCATAAACTGGGTGCATGGCTGCTTCCTACGGCCCTCCACTCCCCCCAACATTCCTGAGGGGGGCAATGTCAGACATTCTCCTTCTCAACTTTCAAAAAAGAATGTTGGAGGTAAAAATGCCCCCAAATCCACTACTACAATCAGCCAATTACATGTCCAATCTTCTAACGATATTATGGTTAATGAGGATATGAGTACCATCGACCAAAAGACCCCGGTGGATTCTCTGTGGAACCCTACCCATCAGGAAAATATGTTTTATAATCAAAATCAGCTTATTAAGGTAAAAACTTTTAGTTGGATTGCTCCAACTACTCAGCCAAAGTTGGGGCGTCCATCACATGGTTCCCCCTCAGCCGCATCTTGTTCCATTCCACTTCCTAAGCAGGGACCTCCCTTTTTAGGCGTGGTGGAGGTCCCCCAAGGTGGGAAGACTTTACCCACTGGTGATTGGGTGCAATTTATCAGATCATTACCTCATGGGTTTGTTCTACCCCAGAATATTTTCCCTCATTCTGATAGGCTGAAGCCTATCTTTCCTAATTTGGATGACTAAGCTTTTTGACACTATAGACCTAAATTCCCAAGGCTCTGATATTTGAACTAGTTTAATATGAAATACTAGTATCGAATAGGAGAGCTTTTTCTGGATTGCCCTGCATAAATAATAAAAAGATAAAAAACTTTAAAAAAAGCGTTTATTATAACTTTTATTTTAAAAGTAAGTTTCATATATTTTGAGAAATATTTGTGGCATCCATCAGCAGATCCCACAAGCACTAACATATTATTTACCATTGCCACCATTAAGGAGAGATTATCTGATGTAGCTTAACAGCTTTTTTTAATTCTTTGATTTAACTAATGATGCCACACTTTTTTTTAGTAAACGATATAACCTCTTATTCTGATTGATTTTATGCCAATGTTTGGGTAAGTCTAGTAAAGGTTTGAGCCATCATTTTCAGGGGAGCTACACCTAAAATTGTCTCTAAATTTTTTAAAAAAACAAGACTTTCACTTGATGTGGATTAAAATAAAGTTTATGGAACAGCGGGCCTGCATATAACTACTTTTGGGGAGCATTTAGTGCTGTTGAAATTTTAACCAGATGACCATCTAGTACTAAAAAAAAGAAATTTTAACCAGATGGATCCTTCTGATAGTATCAGGATTGGGGTTTCAGTTAGTTGGGCATAATTGCCAGCTAATCGCCTAGTTCAATACTATTTATGTTATATATATACTTAATTGAAATTTAGGTTCAGCAGAAGCTGCGTTCACTGCCAAAAGCCATCCAAAGATCGTTGTGGAAGTTTCCAGTGGAAAGCTGATGAATCTGTTTCAAATCGTCAAAAAATGGTTCTGCCAACTAATTTGGAGCACCAGCAACTCGTGCTGAAGATGCTCAAAGTCCTATTTAATTATAAATTTATATACAATTGACCAGCGACTTATGCTGAGGATGGATTGACCTAATTTAATATTCAGTGATTAGATGAGAAGTTCTGGAGAGACCTGCTATGAATTATGAATGAATAAAGTTTACTATTTGATAGAGTTTTGGAATCAAGAGGCAAATGGGTTTTCTGGTATTTGATTGGCCAAAGAGTACTTGGGAGCAGTATCCCTGAAAGAAGTATAAATAGTCGTTCATTACCTCCTAATAAACATCTCTCTTTCACCAATATTACTTTTATCTGAAAGTGGCTTAGAGCAGCTAGAGTAGGAGTAGATAGGACTGGGGATCCCCAATAGGTGCAGGTGATCATGCCTGGAGTGGCCAGCGCTGCCAGATCCCATGCCCCCTCCCTATGAGGAACCAGTGGGAACCTGGCCAGATGGTTACCAGCAGATGATCTGACAGGCCGCCAACTTGCGGGGTGCAGCGCAGGAGTGCCATAGACACCCAGGAAAGGGGGATGGTCTCACTGTGGCATTCCCAGATGGGTTGGTGAAGGGTCATGAGGGTGGGGCAGCACAGGAGTGCCTGAGCCACCCAGGAAGGGGGTAGGGCTTGCTGGGGCACATTCTGAGGACACCTGGGGCTAAAGGTGAAGCTGTTGGTGGTTAGTTGGTGGGTTGGACGCGGACTTGTAGGGGTTGGTACACCAATGAAGGCGAAATGGCAAAGGGCCAACCAGTCTTCATACTGGTTGGCCTGGCACACTATTGGAGCCCATGGTAAATTTTGTGACAAGCGCCATACTCTATTTTTTTGGATCCTTCCTCATCATTAAACCAGCAATCAATTTGCCAAATTAGAGTTATGAAATTTTGCTTGACAGTAAATTAATGTGACATTATGAGGTTTAGTGTGATTTTCAAGAAATTATGCTCAAAATTTTAGAGAAAAAGTTGCCTCTATTTTATGATTGGATTGGGATACACCCATAATAAGAAAAAGGTTATATTAGTTTAGTATGCATATTGGAGCATTCAAGTAAAGTATCATCAGACTAATTAATGCTCTAGGCTGCTGCTGGTAAAATCAAAGAATGTCGAGTTATTCCATTTAGGGCATAAAAACCAATGCTTTTGAATTCTACAGGAGCAGTGTATTGTAGGAACTGGCCGTACCTTGGAAATTAAGAATATATGTATGCCATAATTCACGCTCAATAGTAAAAAGGTATAACCAAACCCCATGTAGAACCTAGGATAATAATTCCTATTAGTGGAAAAATTCAGCTACTTATTGCCAATCTATTATATAGCCAATACAGATAGAAAATAATCAAATAATGACCTTTGCTCATTTAGTCTCTACCACAGAACTTTTATCTTTTCATGCCTTTGTTCAGTTGTACAAAATAGTATTAACCAATGACCCAAAATCCCAGACAATCCCTGCTGTGTTTGATCAGGATAAACTGATGGGTATCTTGTAACTCAAAAGGGCCACACTCTTAATTTTTAAACAATATTCCGGGGTGATTGCACAAGATGATTATGACCTTGGTCGTGCCAAGAGTATAGTTCATAAAGTCTTCAAAGATCAATTGTCAATTTTTATGTGATATGTCTAACGTTTGTGTGAAAGTGAGGCTGTATATGCTAACAAAGTTGCTAAGCTACTCAATCATGGTTTATTGGTCCCATCTTTAATCCATGAGCGGTCTAATCTTAATTGTAAAAAAGATTAATTCAACTATGTTGTTATAGATTACCATCAGCTAAATAATATAACAAAATTGGACTCATACCCACTTTTGCAGATCACAATGCTCTTGATAATCTAGGAGGGGCTCATTTTTTTCACATAGGATCTCATACCTGAGTACTGGCAAATTGACTTACCTAAGAGGACCATAAAATGAGCTAACATTACTGGACATGAACTATATCAGCCAATGCGGACGACTCAAGGTTTTTTTAATGCATTAGTGACATTTAAAATAAACAATGGATGCTGTATCAGGCGATCTAAAGCTTTCATGTATTCTCATCTACTTAGACAATATCAATGTTTTCATTTAAACTTTTATAAATCATCTTTGACGATAATAAGAAGGTTTTTTAAAAACTATCAACAGCAAATATGAAAATAAAACCTCAAAAAAGTCACTTCTTCAGAAAGGAGAAAGAATGATTGGGTTTTATTGCCAAAGCCAATGGACTACGCCCTCAAAAACCTGAGGATGAGTCAATTCAGGCCATGTCCCAACCAAAGAGTGTTTGTGATATACGGGTAATTTTTGAATGGTCAACTTTTATTGATGATTCATTAAGAACTTTACTTATAAAGCTGAGCCGCATTTTCAGTTGCTTAGAATCCTAAGAAAGACTTTTTATGTAATAAGGTATACCAGAACTCTTTTTGATGCACTTAGACTATTAATTAGAATAACTAATATTGTGGTATTTAAGTTTTGATCTGGTTTTATTTTCAAACTTTAGAATTAATGACAGAATTAAATGATATGTTGAGTCAGGTGGACGAATATGGCGATGAACACCCTGAAAATATGTGAGCCATACTCTGAGTAGCAAGAGCAGTTTATACCATGACTGATCAGAAGTGCTTTGGCATAATATATGCCTAGAAGTTCAGATTATGTATCATAAAGTCCACTATACTGTGTGACAGACAATTACTTGATGATATGGCTTTATAACTTAAATGAGCTGAAAGAAAGGTCAGCTTATGGGATCTAAAATTACAAGCGTATGATTATGAAATCATGTACTGAGTGGGGAACATGCATCAAAATTCCAATGGATTTCGCTGTTGCCCACTATTCTAGTGTTTTAGTGAAGCAGATGCGTTGTATGAAAGATGCTTAGAAGGGATAATGGGGACCAGACACCAGAGTTCATCATGAATTAAACAAAACAATGAAAAATATGAAGATCACCAAAAGTCATTTGTCCAAAATCCTTGGTAAAAATCACTACTATTTCCATGGCCATCAAAAACGCAATGCAATTTAACATGGCTCATAAAGTAACTGGCCATAGGGCCTACGGAATACTTTGGAGAAAGTTCAGTTGGTTATACTCAAAATTCCTTAATTTTGATGTCGTGAAACAACTTTGTTTTGTGCAATGTGTCAGGCACACAAGCCCTTTAATAAAGCCAATACTTTCCAGATAGTGGAGCCTGGGTTTGCATAGCATACTGTATCCATAAATGTAGTAGGGCCATTGGCCTGAGTATGGAGAAAAGTCAATATGTTATTGGAGCAAACAATTACCTGACTCAGTGGGTAGAGATGCGATCTATAGATTAGGTAGAGACCAACAATACTACTAGGTTTATAATTGAGAAGTTACTTTATTGGCATGGTTGCCCTAATATTATTTTTAACTGATGATGGAAGCAACTTTACCATGAAAGCATTCGGAAGTTAATAAGTTATAGAAAAACAAGGAGTACTGAAAATGTCTTGCCATCCAAAAACCAATGGGATGGTCCAAAGTTAAATGGTACTAAGACTAATATCTTAAAGAAGCTTTTCGCTGAAAATCTTTCCATCTGGATAACATATTTGTCAGAAGCAACACTTAACTATAATCAAAGTTATCTTTTATCAATGTGAAGTTCCCCTTTTGAATTTCATTGCATAGCGTTAAGCTAAATTTGCCCTAATTCTATATTCTGCGTTTAACTTGAGTCTGGAAATGACGCCACTACAGTTATGTAAAGCTTGAAAAAAGCTTTGATAGGTTTACATTCCTCCGCCAATGCATATACTCTCAAGCAGAAGCTCAAGGCTAAAGAATATGGAATACAAGAGGCCAGATCTTCCAACTTTTGAGATTAGGGTAAGGGATAAATATGTGACACCTATGGTATTAAATTACAAAATAAGTTAGAAAAGCTCTGGTTTACTCTCTTAAAGGACATTGATAAATCAGCATTGGATGCCTACACAATTAAGGACCTCTTTAATGGTTGTATCATGAATAAGGTAAATCTAAGATATTAAGAGCATGTGTCATGGAAACGGCAGAAGAAGTTTAGACTGGCCCGCCAGTCAGGGTGCATGAGCATCCAGAAAGCAAGCCAGAATGCCAGAGGCATTGTCGACTGTACATCTTAATATGGAGTCAGGGAATAGGATACCACAAAATGGTGGCGGAGTGTCAGGGTTAGGAGTATCCCAACAGCAAACCATACCGAATAGATTTTGGACCCAGCGGCTCTGCTAACAGGGGTGGAAACTACGGGGATAGTTTCTGCGAGATTCTTGGTTGTTAAGACTATTTCGTTGGGGGTAAAAGAGAGGTTATTTTTCTCCTGTAGTTGGCGAACATAGGGCCATAAAATCCCTGTATATTGCTGCTGAAAGGTCATGAGAACTGGGTTGTAGAGCCAAAAAATTGGACTTGTCAAGTCCAATTGGTGATAGAGGGAATCATGGTAACCAAGAGAATTGGTAAGGCCCACCCAGAGTGCAGAGTGGCAGACCACCAGGCAAACACCATATGGAATATGGTTGAAAGGAGGGAGATAAAATTTGGGATTTTTAATAAAATTTTTATTTGGGAAATAAAGTAAGAAAAATCGACCAACAATCTTCTCAGTGCCTTGCAACTGATTAAATAGTGGTTGTATTGATGAAAACGTGGTTGGGGTCCACAAATTTGGCCTAACCGGAGAATTTGATGGTAGAGGGGGGTTTATTCTTTGGGAACTGTCATCGCAAAATTTGGTGGCAGGCTGAGTCTCTGTCAGTTCAACTTCAAACATCTGTACCAGGGGTCAATTATGTTTCCGATGGTTAGCATGACGGCGTTTGGCCTGACAAGCAATGGGAATCCCCCAAGGCCATCCAATATAGGGATGGGACCATTTGGTTGGGAACAGGTTTGGGTAGCCAACCTGCCCACGCTCAGTCAATTAACCATTCGTTCAGTCAATAGAGGCCCATTGGGTGCAACGCCTGAATTAATATTGGAAGGTTTTGAACTCTCAGCAATGGCGCCCAATATTTGTTCTGCTGATTTTGGGGAGAAATTGGAACCATCGGGCAATCCAGCCAATGTTTCATTCTTCATGCTTTTTAAAACCATTCAAATTTTGGCCATCAGCTCGATTGCTGCCCAAATTGGATCTGACTAATTTCAGTTCGATAATCTTGGCACAGATTTCACTGATTCCCCACAACAGTTCTGCTGAGGTGAGTGAGGAAATTAGGGGTGGGATCCAAAGCGGGCGAGCTGTCACCCATCGCTTGTCAACTATGTGAGCAAGATCGCCTTGGGTGATGAGGGGTACTGCCATCCTCTTTGGTATTTTCTTACTTGGGAATGGAAAGATAGCTCAATCAAGAGCTAAAGGACACTCCCTGAGACTTACATTACCCTTCTTTTTCCCAAATGGATGGCCCCCACCAGGAAACTGCACCAGCCACGTTCTTATTCACTTTGGGTAACTTGATAGCCATAATTGTTGCAGCCTTCTGTGGTGGGCGGTGAGCCTCAGGGTGAGATGTGTGGAAAACGTCAACCATGTCCATGCAATTCGCGCAATCGCGTGCCTTGACCAAATGTTTTCATAAGCTGAATATCCTTTCCAGGCCACAAGGTATTAGACTGATTGTCGCGACTTCTGAGATTCCAGGATGGCCTCCACTTTGGCTTCCTCCTTGTTGTTGATGACAATTGGTTCTGGGTCCATGGGAATCACACCCTTGAAGGGCGACAGCTGGGATACATGGAAAACTGGGTGTTGCTTCCAATGCGCGGGAAGCTTCAATTGAACACCCCATTACCCAATACCTCCTCCACTAAGTGGGGACCTGAATGCTTGCTGGCAAATTTGCGGGAAGGGGTTTAGATTCACAAATGGTGGGTATCGATCATGACATAAGAACTCACCTTAAAGTCATGACCTGGAAGGTGCTTACAATCTGTGAATCACTTGTAGTCATTGATAGCTTTAGTAAGGTGTTCCCGCACTAAAGCTTGGGTCAATCGAATATGACTGACATGATCCGCGGCAGCTTGCACTTCTGGTCGCAAGCATGCCCTGACTGAGAATGATGGGCTATAACCCAACATTGCTTCGTATGGTGAGAAACCCATGGAAGTGTGAGTCCCATTATTATATGCGAATTGGGCAAGAGGCAGGTCATCAGCCCAGGTATCTTGCGCTGCTACCACGTAACAATGCAGATACTGTTCAAGAATTTGGTTAACCTGCTCAGTCTGGCTGTCAGACTGGGGATGATACACTGTGGATCGACAGGGAGTTATCTTAAGGATTGACAAGAGTTCACTCCAAAAATGGACAGTAAACTGGGTACCCCTGTCACTGATGATTTCCTGGGGAAGGCCAAACATAAAAAACACATGGCAAACAAATAAATGTGCCATTTCTTCCGATGTGATTGAAGAAGTGCAAGGAATGAACAGGGAAAATTTGGTAAAGCGATCTACCACCACCATTACCGCTGTGAAACTATTGAAGCAAGGGAGTTCAACAATGAAATCAACGGACACCGAGGTCCATGGACCTTCCACCTGTTGTAAAGGGTGTAGGAGGCCATTTTTTCCAGAACGGTCTGACTTGGCCCTAGCACAAGTAACACAATTGGCAATCCAAGTCGGAACCTCTTTGGTCAGTCCTGCCCAATTAAAGGTTCGCTTTATCAGGTCAATGCATTTCTTGTTACTGGGGTGTCTGACCGCGGGGGGATCATGGTGTGCACGGAATATGTTCAGGCGGAAGGAAGGAGGCACCCAAAAACAAGAACGAAAGCAGATGAGACCTTCTTCTAAAAAATATAGGGAGTGTTTGGGGCTTGAGTGAGTCAGGTGTTCAATCAACTCCACGCCCTCAGGGCAGGCCGTTTGACCAGCTAGCACCTGGGCCAATAAAGGATTGATGGGTGACAATGTGGCAGAGGAAACAACGTAGGGAGCAATCAATAGGATTTGGGTAGCTGGGATCATGGTAACGAGATCCTCTTCCTCAGGCTCTGAGGGGCAGTGAGTGGGACTATGGCTTAGAAAAAGTGGGAAGGACATTTAGTGCATCCTTGACGAATTCATATTTGAAGTTAAAACTTCACAGGTACCAATAGGTTTGGGCTTGCTGGTGTGCCAGTTTTGGGGTTTGCAAAAATACAAGAGGGCTTGGTGATCTGTGCGAACCATTAACTCATGATGAGCACCTTGCAACAGGTACTGCCGATGAGTTAATGCCCATGCAACAGCAGCCAGTTCCTTGTCATAGATGGCCCAGGACTGCTCTGTAGTGGTAGATTTTTGGGAGAAATAAGCAACTGGATGTTCAAGACCATCGTGGTCCTGAAGCAGCACTGCGCCCACAGCTACCAATGAAGCATCGCATGTGACAATATACAGTTTGGTGGGATCAGCATGTTTCAAAATGGGAGGAGACACAAACACTTCTTTGATCACTTTGAACGCCTGCTGGCATTTGGGGGTCCAACAAAATGGTACGTTCTTCCCTGTGAGGGGGTGGAGTGGGGCGGCCAACTGGGAAAGTGTGGGAGAAATTTTTTTTAGGAAAATGATGGTACCCAAGAAACTTCAAATCTGCTTCTGTGTAGTTGGGGTTGGCCATTCTCAGATTGCATCTAATTTGTTGGGGGGATGGCGACCCCTTCTTTTAGTACCAAGTTTCTAAGAAATGTAACCTCTTCCTTGTAAAACTCGCATTTGGAAGCTTTGAGGAACAGGCCTGCTTTGTGCAAAGCAACCACCACTGCTTCTAAGTTGATAGCATGTTGCTCAGGAGTTGGGGAATGGACTAGGATATCATCTATATAAGCAATAGCACAGGAAAACTGGAGATTCCCTAACGCATTGTCAATCATTTGTCAAAATGTAGAGGGAGCATTTTTCAGCCTGAAGGGCATTATGCAAAATTGGAAAATGCCTCGCCTCATTCAGATTGCGGTCAGCCATTCTTGTCCTTCCATTACTCGAATCTGATTGAAAGCGTTCACCAGGTTGAGTTTTGAGAACACTTGGGATTTGGCAATTGCCTGACTGATTGTTTGCTCCAGGGGCAATGGGTATGGGTATGCAACTGTGATTTTGTTCAGGTGACCATAATCTACGCAAGGGTGGAGCGATCCATCCAATTTTCTTGTAAAGATGATCGGGGAAGCGACGGGAGATGCTTCTTTGAACAACCAGCCTTTTTTAACATATCGTCCAACCAGGTATTGAGTGCAACTTCTTCTTCCGCCGTGTGGGGATACAACAGGCAATTGATATTCACCAATTCCATGGTTGTCCAAAATCCACAATTGTACCAAGTATGTTTTGGCAGATGGTCCGCCTTTTCCATGTTGAAAATTCTGCAATATGGCATTAAATTTTTGGGAAGCTTGGCTGGAATGCCCGCGGAAGTGACTAGGGTGGTGATAGAGCCAGTTCCTTGGATTTTCTCGAGGGTGTTAATCAGAGGGAACTCTCCTTCTGAATCGTTATTTGCAAACGACAATGTATTTGATTCCAAATGAATCCTTATATCTTGTTGGCGCCACCATCCCACTCCCAAGATCACTAGAAATACCAGGTTTGGCATGGCCAAAAACCGATCACAGAAGTTATATTGGTGAATTGAGAAGTATATTGGTCAGCAAACATTCTACGAAGACTTATAAGCAGAGGAGGCCACCATTACTGAGGAGCTCACATCCATTTCCAGTTTTAGTTGTTGTGCCAACTTTACACTCATGAAGTTCCCCACTGCTCCGGTATCCACCAGAGCTTCGAAGGAGACATGGTGGGAACTGATACTAATTCTCATTAGTACAAGAAAATAAGCATAATTTTGTTTATTCCAAGATATGACTGACTCATGGGCGACTGAAGAAACAATAGGCGTGTTGGGACCAGGGTCGGGATTCTTAGCTGGAGTGAAAATTGGAAGGACCAGGACTGGGCTAATTGTTTCCTTTGTCTGGGCTTGAACAGAATCTCAAAAAGTTATCTCTGGGAATGCTAACTTGGACTCAGGAGTTCCAACAGAGTTGTAATCCATGTCTTCCACTATTTTAGTGTATGGGACATTGTCTGGACCATAGTTAAGAAATCCTATCATAAAGTTCCTTTTCTGGTTCAAGGAAACATGGCGAGGCAAAGCTTTGATAGTAGTTGCGGTGACGCCTATCTGATCTATTGATCCCTGGGTGGTAGACCAAACCATGTGGTGAGCGGAAACCAAATCCAAACTCGCTCTAAAGACTACCTGAAGCATGTCAATAGATAGTTCCAATGTGGGAGCCAGCTTACGAAAGGTAGAGATCAAAGAAGTCAAACTGGGGGCTTCAGCCATGGAAAAGAGCAGTTTAAATAATTGGTCTGATTGGGACAAAAGGGGGTTCAAGGCGGCCGATACAACAGCCATCAGGGAGGCAGGGTCTTCTTTTTGTGTTGAAGAATGCAAAGACTTCTCACCCAGCGACGAGCTTCCCCGTCCACAGCATCTAACAATGCGAGTCCTTGTTGGGCCTCAGATATTGCAGAAGCATTATTAAGTGCGATTGTTGTGCACATTTGTACTTCAGTGAGTGCATCCAGAACCTGATTGGAAATTTCTTGGGAAGGTATACTCGAGATTTTCCCCAGGCCAGAGGAGATAGGAGGAGATGCAATCTTCACCTCTTGGGTAGCTTGAAGGAGTTTTCCCAGAATAGAGCAGATGCCTCTCCCAAAGTTAGAGAGTGACCACACAAGCAACAAACAGCATACAACTGATTGAACGTTCATATGGTAGAGGGCAACCACTGCAGCGCCAAATTTGAAAATCAAGGTGGAAGTGCTGGAAGTAATGGTTGGTTGATTATGTCATGGAAATGGCAGAAGAAGTTTAGACCGGCCTGCCAGTCAGGGTGCATGAGCATCCAGAAAGCAAGCCAGAATGCCAGAGGCATTGCTGACCATACGACTTGATATGGAGTTGGGAATTAGGATACCACAAAATGGTGGCGGAGTGTCAGGGTTAGGGTATCCCAACAGCAAACCATACCGAATAGATTTTGGACCCAGCGGCTCTGCTAACAGGGGCGGAAACTACAAAATAGTTTCTGTGAGATTCTTGGTTGTTAAGACCATTTCGTTGGGGGTAAAAGAGAGGTGAATTTTCTCCCATAGTTGGTGAACATAGGGGTATAAAATCCCTGTATATTGCTGCTGAAAGGTCATGAGAACTGGGCTGTAGAACCAAAAAATTGGACTTGTCAAGTCTAATTGGCGATAGAGGGAATCATGGTAACCAAGAGAATTGGTAAGGCCCACCCAGAGTGCAGAGTGGCAGACCACCAGGCAAACACCATATGGAATATGGTTGAAAGGAGGGAGATAAAAATTTGGGATTTTTCAATAAAATTTTTATTTGGGAAATAAAGTAAGAAAAATCGACCAACAATCTTCTCAGTGCCTTGCAACTGATTAAATAGTGGTTGATTGGTGAAAACGTGGTTGGGGTCCACAAATTTGGCCTAACCGGCGAATTGGATGGTAGAGGGGGGTTTATTCTTTGGGAACTGTCATCGCAAAATTTGGCGGCGGGCTGAGTCTCTGTCAGTTTGACCTCAAACATCTGGACCAGGAGTAAATTGCGTTTCTGACAGTTAGCATGATGGCGTTTGGCCTGACAAGCGATGGGAATCCCCCAAGGCCATCCAATATAGGGATGGGACCATCTGGTTGGGAACAGGTTTGGGGCGGCCAACCTACCCGCGCTCAGTCAATTAACCATTTATTCAGTCAATAGAGGCCCATCAGGTGCAACACCTGAATTACTATCAGAAGGTTTCAAACTCTCGGTGATGGCGCCCAATATTTGTTCTGCTGATTTTGGGGTCAAATCAGAACTGTCAGGTGATCCAGCCGATGTTTCATTCTTCATGCTTTTACTACCATTTGAATTTTGGCCATCAGCCAGACTGCCACCCAAATTGGATCTGACTAATTTCAGTTCAATAATCTTGGCACAGATTTCACTGATTCCCCGCAACAGTTCTGCTGAGGTGAGTGAGGAAATTGGGGGTGGGATCCAAAGCGGGCGATCTGTCACCCATCGCTTATCAACTATGTGAGCAAGATCACCTTGGGTGATGAGGGGTACTGCCATCCTCTTTGGTATTTTCTTACTTGGGAATGGAAAGATAGCTCAATCAAGAGCCAAAGGACACTCCCTGAGACTTACAGCATGCAACTAAATATAGTTAAGGCCAATATTGTTTTTGGTTTATAATAATTAATTGTATTAGTATCAAAATATATGCTTAATGTTTAGTGTGGCGTAAGGCCACCAAATACTATGGCTATGGTTGCCAACGAATTTTTTTGGCTCTTATTTCATTTTATCAGCTACAAATGCCAAGAGTTATTTCCAACTTTGTTTTATGTTTGGGTGAGATACACCGCCATTGGTTCCACAACCTAGGATGTAGGGGGTTGTGTGAAGGTATTTGCATCAGTATAATGGTTGAAAAAGGAAACCTGGTTCAGTGGGGTGATGTGTTAGTATTATAACCAAATTATGCTTTTCCCAATATGTTCCAAAAATTATCTATATATTAGGGGATGATCCCCAATATGATTTATTAGTGTCAATGACTTTTGGGCTTCTGAGGAGGAAGCTCTATTTCAGTATTTAATCATCCAAAGCTATGCCTATGACTTTTAGTCTTTTAATAAGAAAGCTCCAAATTAGTATCTATAGAAACTATGATGCTTAAACTTCCATGAGTTGTATGAAGATCCCTGATAGTTTTGCTTACCAGACTAGAGGGAAAATTTTACTTCATTTGGAAATTGAGCTGATGGACGTTTTGACTAATACGATTGTTGAAAAGTTGAGTTGACTGGATGATATGCTATACATTATGGAGGATCAGAAATTGGAGTCGAGACAAGTCTCAAGATTGATGGAAAAGTTATATGGATGAAAAGTGAAAAATTTGAAGTGTCAATTTATTGGCAAATTGAAGGGAAATTACGCTAAAACTTTGAGATAAATGAAAACTCCTAGACTTGGGAAAACAAATAGGAGATTACTAAGCAGAGGATGCATTCAGCTTGGGAGACTGAGATTTAAGAGTTGAATTAAAGATTGAGAGAGGAGGTTTTGTGGGAGGTTTTGGCAGATAATTCTGCGATTATTAGAGGGTTAATAAAGTGTCAATAGGGGTGATCGCTTCATATATCATTTATTGGGTTTTTATTAGAGTCAGCGATCTCCATATCATCCAATTTGGTTGCTCAGTGGCTAATACCCTGTGTAAAGAAAATTGGCAGAATCAAACCATTACGCTGAAAAATCAAAACCCATGTTAATTGCTTCATGCTGATGGATAGTAAAAATATATTCTCTGGTAAACAAACCCAATGATTCTGATATGGGGCATTGAGTTACTATGAGTTACATATATATATATAAAATTATATCATTCACAAATAATTATTTTTGTTCCTGGTCTTAATATATTTTTCTAGTAATTGGTTCAGTTTATTGTAGGACGAAAATATCTAAAATAATTTAAGTGAACAAAGGTCAAGTTATGGCTGAACTATTAAAAGCTCAACTTAATGCTACCTGTCATCATACAGGAAGCTTTATTAGTTAAGGAATATACCCTCACAAACCTGTGCAGCTAACACTTTTCAACATTAACATAGTACAGTTAATGCTCACCAAGGGCTGTGCTTGAGCATAAAATCAGCTGAAAAAAACCAAAGGACTTTTTATTTGCTAAAATTAAAGGCTAAAAACCCTGTTTATGATTGTTAAAGTATGGTTGCTTTCAACTCCTGAATTTGGGCATCATGAACTTGTTCCAAGTGTGACACTCCTTATATAGAGAGTCATACATTCATGGGCCATTTTATTCAGGAAGGAGTAAATTTTTCAACTTAGGATAGCCAGT
Source organism: Massospora cicadina (assembly GCA_022478985.1). Classification (NCBI taxonomy): domain Eukaryota; kingdom Fungi; phylum Entomophthoromycota; class Entomophthoromycetes; order Entomophthorales; family Entomophthoraceae; genus Massospora; species Massospora cicadina. Next base: position 68,931 of record JAKSZP010005658.1, read on the forward strand.
GGCCTCCTCCATCAAGCTTTCATAAAGCGTACAGGATGGAGGCAGTACTTTTCTGTACCAGGGTAAATTACTCTATTAAACTAGTCTCAAAGTTAGTCACTATTGAAGAGGTAAGAGTGTTGATGGCAGGAATTAGATCAGGCTCATAAATCCCATGTCCGCATATTTATGAAAGGGCCTGTCAGTCCAACGTCACTTTAATCCTTCTAATTACTCTTGATCTTCATCCCAATGGCAGTTTAGAGAGGTAACTGAGGCTTTAAGGGCAACGATTTGCTTTAAAGATTTAATTTTTTTGTTTAAGGAGCAGCTGATTTTCACAATTAAACAAGCGAGTTTTGAAGCTTGACAGGTTTTTTGAGCTTCATGATGCAGCTTTTTAGATATCAAGATATTAGGCATGAGGGAAAGAATATGAACAACTCAACTCCCTCTGAAGAATCAATGCCAAGACCTAAGAAGCGGGCTAAATAAGTTATCTAATTAATCATACATAAAAAAAGATAGTTGGTAAGTACCACACCAATACCAGGTAAAATTTTGATAGACCAATTTGAGCTTAAGATACCACAATATGGAGTCCTGCTTAATTAATATGAAAGATAATAAGAAGGTAAAGCGACTAAAGCTCTAGGCGGCACATGAGGCAATAAATTAATATGAACCTGCAAAAGGATAAATCAAGATTCTTCCTAATGTTCTACTTATGTGTACCAAGTCTTTTCTGACTTATTACATTCAACATACTTTTCTCCCTATAAAAAATGCTACAAAGGCATTATACCATCTGGAGTGCATCTCCTGACCAAGAACCTCCCATTCAGATTTCCTTCCTATTAATTTTATAAATTTTTTCTTCCAGTTGGGGCTTATATTATTATATGCGAGATATAAAAAGTCCTATTCTGTACAACAATAAAGTTGTCATTAATTATGTCTCATTTTGGTACTTGACTTCAATAAGTCCATTTTGTTATACGTAACATAGGACAGATACTCTAGCTGATAGGATATAAGCAATGACTTGGCACCCTTTAAAGTAAGATATAACTTATAATGCATCTTTTTTAGTACTAGATGGTCCCAACCCGAGCTTATAATGCATCTTAGACGTCTTCAAGTATTGACCATTGAGCTTCTTGGAAAAAATCCATTGAGCAAAAAATGGAAGCCAAACACAGTTATCAGTGAGCTTAGCAAATGCACTAAAATTATCCATCTCATCTGATAAGGAGTTGATCAAAAATTCTGGGATTAAGATTGGATTTATTTACATGGAGCTTGCATTCTAGGGCCACACTTCTTACTTAATCCCATAATGTTGCAAATGCTGTTAGACGTCCTGTTTCCAGGAGTCTTTATGATTGTCAGGATATGGTACCAAGGAACTCAATATCCCTGGGGTCTACAGGGACTTTCAGTCCCTTCAGTCCTGAGGCACTATCATGGGCTAACTCCAGGTAACTTTGCTGGATATTTAAAAAGGTCTGTTGGACAATTAAAATTCCAATACTGTGAAAAGATTGTTTCCCGAGCTAAATATGGTTAATACCATCCAAAAGACCTTGGTAAATCTCAGTGGAACCCCTTAATTGGGGTAATCCGTGTCAAATTCTGTGGTTGACTCAAAAATAAACCCTTCAACAACCTACCAATCAGGCAATTTTCCCTTTTAATGCTTGAACTAATAAGCTAATTAGCACCAGTTGCAATAACACAGTTTGGTCTGATTATCACAAAGTGGATGTAATTATATTACTAAAACTTGGCCCAAAGATCCCCTCACATTTAGGCTAACCTTCTCTGCAACTACTCAAATGGGCCAATCAACTCAACGTCAATTCAATTAATTATTCTATTGTAGCTTGGGCCAAATACATTCACACAATAGGCCAATTATTGCTGCCACAAACCTTGGCAACTAGTCCTGATTAATAGGGACCAATATTAAGAAATTAAATATACAAAATATTTTGGGACCAACCCGAAGTTAAGGTTTAAAAGTCCCATGGACGATCAAAAAATAAGAAAAGTAATCAATTTCCCACCTTAGGGCACCTTCATATGTTTGTACACATAATCAGCATGATAGTACTTGCACATGGACTGTCCAAATGGGAGTACCTAGTGCTCTTGAGAGGGCCAGTTGACATCCCATTTAGGGAGTTGTTTACATCAGCAGTATGTTGAAAAATATACTTTGAGCTGGTTTTAAAATAATTTTCATATGTCAATATACGTAACTGGCACAATAGCACTTGCACATGGACCGCCCAAATGGGAGTACCTAGTGCTATCAAGAGAGGCATGCCAATGACCCAATTAAAGGTACTTCATCTATTTAAATCAACCACAAAATCTCCCAGAATTTGTATATTGTTAGCAGTATGATGAAACTCATTTTGAGATTATCCTAGGACCATTTTGCATGCTCATTGTTGCAATTTTCGTCCCTGAAATCCTCCCAAATATGAGAGTTTTTTGCCACCAATAAACCTAGCAATAAATCTCAGTCATATCAGTTCAAGGGCTGAACTGAGGTGGAAAATAATCTGTGAGATTTCATGCTTGAATGTGGCCAGGATATGTCCTAGAGGTATAAAACTGGTGCCTGGCCTAATGAATATATATCAAATAATCTAGTCTAATAAAGATTTATTTTATTTAATATTCTTTCTGCCTTGTATCTTAAGTCACTTTTGGAGAGTGTCACCAATATGTGTTCTCTGGATCCACAGTTTTTACTTTGCCTGCCTCAGCTGAAGTTCCCAATTATGGAGGGAAATCAAACCTAAAATCAGCCAGAAAAGTTGGAGCCATTTGAGTATGCCTAGTGAGTTTCCAAACGGTTCAAAAACTGTAAGCCATTGGAAAAATTGAGAATCCACTGGCCAAACTTCAGCCTGATTAAGTATGCAGGAATATATTTATCAAGCGAGCAATTCTCAAAATTTGACAATCCATTTACTCATTCTCGTTGGCCAAAATGCTATATTGCTGAAGTCAGGTTGCACCAACACTTTAGCAGAATCAGGGAAGTCATTTGGAGAGCCTGCGATATGATTGATTAAGATCTAATCTTTTCTCCACAGATTTGTTTTGACTGCTATCAACCCTCTATCATCTATTCTGATGAAGCAAGGCGCGTTTTGAGATCTCTGATAGGTCAAACACCCATATTTCCTAATTTGGTTTGTAGCTTATAATGAATTTCACGCCCAACTTTCTTTGAGCCTTGAGCTATTTGTACTAAGCAGTAAAATTTTAGTAGGGTTGCTTTTTTTACTCTCAGTTATTAATTAATAAAAATATAAAATCAAACCTTTAATTTAAATTAAAGTGTTATTATTTTAAATATAAGTAGTCTAAAAATCCCTTAAATATATATATATTCTACAATAGAGAGTGATACTTCTACTGTAAATAATTGTTGAAATCCAGAGATGAAAATTATCAGCAAGCATCCAAAACCCCTGGAGTCCATCAATGTCCTTGATCTGATAAAGACAATGTCTCCAGGTAATCTTAAGAAGTTTTACTTTTTGACAAAGATGATCCTCAAGGTAATCTAAGATTTTACTATCTGGGATAGCAAGATAGTTATGAGTCTCAATGATAAGCCAAAGTTATCTACAATGACTTCCCAACTTTTCATAAAAAAGGGAGACAGCATTATAGAAAATTACTAATTTGAGTAAAGGTTTGAGTGAGCCCTAGTTATTGAGCAACTTCATGGTGATATAAACCTACTATTTATAGAATGTGATGTATAGATGGTGAAGCTTCAGAGATACCATTCAGTAACCAAAGCCAGCTATCCCAAGGTTAGTAGAGCCAAGATATATAAATCTCGCATTGTAGAAGGCACTGAAGAGGCTTGGGAATGATTAGAGTGCTCCAATGGAATAGACGTCATTCATAAATTGATGAATGATCTCGTTGATGTTTTCATATTGAAGTAAATACTGATCTTGATTTATGGAGTAAAGTAAATTGAAAGTTTTCCCAAAATTTAAGGCTTTTAGGCTGTAAATGGGTTAATTTAAACTAAGATGTGTTGATCCTTCAAGTTAAGCTTCTTGACCTTTCAGTAGATTAAACTCCCAAATTGCTACTACACTCCTTTTTTGTGATAGACATTCTTATTGGACATCTTGCAACCCCTTAGTGAGACGCACCTATGTCAGCGTATCAGTTCTCTTGACTGTAAGCCTAAGTTCAAATGGACCTTAAATCTGGTAAACTAGTGTAGAGGTCAATGAAAATGTGAAGATAAGAAAATATACTACTTTCTTGAGCAAAAAGAATTAAAACAATATAGGGCAAGTGAGGATATGATGCCAAGGGTACCTCCATGGCTCCGTACATTTAAGATCTTTTACATCCTTCTGAATTGACGCCTATTTAATAACTTCATTGCTCTTTGTTGACGTTGTCCTTGTGACTGAATTGTTGGGAGTTGCACATTTTTTATTTGGGAAGTGGAAATGCATTTCTATAATGAATCTCTATCAATTAGTGTGCACATTATGCTTTCTGATTAAATTTCCCATCAGTTTTTTTGGCTATAAGTCTTAACTGTATGGGCTCAAGGGTTGACTTTATTGGGGGGATTTGGGAGTAGGGATCATGACTTGCTTATTATCTCAAATCCCAACAATGTTGAGATTAGAAGCTCTCTTAACACTGAACAATGTCAAGACGTGGAAGCCCTAATCGATAATTTGAGGACATTATATCAAAGAGGACCTGATAAGTATGCTAATGACTAATGTACTTCATTCCATTAAAAACATAAATCATCCTATATAAGGCCAGAGAATAATAAAAGTCTAAGGCTGAAGATAACCAAGTGGCTTTTGAGTTGAGACATATTATGTGATATATTACATAAACTTTGTAAAATGCCATTGGCCTCTCCTTTGATGTGTAATGCAAGAAGGCGTGGTGGACATAAAGTAAAATGGGCTATTTACATTTTAATCTATAACTAGGAAAGTAAGTTACCTTTTGTCAGGATTCCCCTATATGAATATGAAGCCTCAACTTGGTGTTGATTTATTAGTTATAGTAAGATCAACTATACTTCATTATTTTATCCACAAAGTTATATCATTGACCTATTTTATTAGGTCTAAATTGGGATATTAAATAGCATGTGTCTACCACCAAGTACACTGGAATTGTGAACTAACAAATCAGTTAACAAATATTAGTGATCCACTGTTGGGATTAAGTGTGATTACTGCATGACTTGGACTATTCCCAATTATCACAGTTTATTGAGTTTTTAATTTATTTACCTTGATACTTATTTTATCCTTAACTATGATACTTCCCTATTACTATAAATAGTGATAAACATTTTTTTAATAAAATATTTTCACTTTAGTATATCATAATTACTACATCGATGAATCCCCCTCAGGTTGGGACCATCTAGTACTAAAAAAAGTATATCATAATTACTTGTCAAAGTTCAATTATACATATATTGGGTTCTGTGAAAATCTCAAGACTCTGTCCTATAAAATTAAGTCAGCTTCAAACTACTAGACTCTATTTTACTTCAGATTCAGTGAGAAATAGGACACCATTTTTTAAAATAAAGATTCCTTATACCTGCTGTATGGATCAAAGTTTTGCCCTGAATCTGATTTTGTCGCCAATTACTGGAAAATTGACTTTTCCCCATGAAAATTATATAAAATTTGCCCTTATCTCTAGTGAAGGCTATATGAGACTATTTAAATGTTACAGGGAATATGCAACGCCCCATCCAAATTCTAATGAGCCATTAATATACTATAAGGCTTAAAATAGTCATATTTGTTGATATCTCTTGGATCATAACAGTCTCTCTCACAAATTTACTGCTCATTTGGCTCATCTTAGGGAGGCGTTCCAGCGGCGACTTCATGCCTTGATGAAGTTATAGCCTTCAAGCCTTCCTTTTAAAATTTGAATGTATTAGTAGGACATAAAGTAGGGCAAGAGAATATCTATGATGAATGTCAAGGACACCGCCATATCTCAAATGCCAGATAAAATTACTTTTGGGATAAAAAAGTTTATAATAGAAGTTTTTTATGGACTTACAAAAGAATACCAAAGTTTACTGATTTTGCTGAACCCTAGTTTATTTCTTTTGATAATGTGATACATTTTCAATGGGGTGAACAACAAAAGTCCCTTGATATTTATGCTTAGCTATTACCCACTTCCTGTCCTTATCTATCCTGATTTAAAAACCACTTTACCCTTAAATGTGCTAGCAATATTCCATAGGAGCATACTGTCTCAACATGATGAGAACTAAATTGGACATCCTATCACATATCATATTAAAAATGTATAAGAATGACTACAATGTTACTATATAAAATGCTTATTTATCTTGCTGGCCATTAAATATTCCTGATTATAATTATATGAATCATCTTTACATCTTAATTAGATATGATTACATTTGATGGTCCAGAAAATGAAAGATACCAATGAGCACCTTGATCTAGTTGCTCTCAAATACAAAAATAAAATTTATTTAAAGTATATAGGCCTGTTCAGACAAAATAAAACGCATATTTTTGTCTCAACTACCAATTTAAACCTCAATTTGGTCTAAAGAGGCTCATTTCTTTACTCATACTGAACAGATGAGCTATAGAAAGATGAATAATCTATTAAAGAAAGGGTTAGAAATGAGGTGTAACTGGCTTTCCTTCATATAGCTGCTGAGAGTTTTCTGATAAAAGGGCTACATTAAGAGCCCCCAAACAGGTTGCAGAGCAATATATGAAATCCAATGTCCACTGGCTACACTGGCGTCTCAGGTGGAGCATCACTATCAAAGAGAGTCCTATGCTTATCTGATCAGTTGGGTTTGTCCCTAAGGAGCAGCAACACTTAAGAGCTACACTATTTTAGTTCTGGGTTGTTCTTCATGACATTTATGGTACTAGATTTCACATCTTTTAATGTAAAATGTTTTTAAAATTGTCAGGATTTCACCAATTTCTCTTTCCTTTGAAGATTCTACTCTATTGATTCCCTGGCTTCATAAGATATAAACTTAATTTATCTCAATCTCTTAACTTTATTAAGAACAATAAGCTTCATCCCAATTAATTGATTGAAGATTCAATTGCTCAGCAATTAATTAGCACCGATAGATTACAAACCAAATTAAAACCTATAAATATCCCATCCTTTTTATAATAAAGATTAATCATACTATAATCTGTATTTTTTCTTAAATTTATCGCTTTTTTGGAAAATCCACTTGAAGTAACTTCTAGAGAAAACCTGCCTCATTGGAAGTGTAATTAAAAACTTCTAGAGTGGTGCTCACTACAGGGGCTACTCTGAGTTATGCACCATGAACACGTCTGTCACTACTATGGATTCTCAATTTTCCTGAAGAAGCTCAAAACCATGAGTAAGGCAGTATATTACAATGGGTCCTTTCAACTAGAAACAAAATCCCAAGAGTACCGTCCACTTTGGAATTCTGTGCCAATTTGGAGTTTTATAATCTTAATATAAGCTTTAAAGCGAATTTTCAAATTCCTCCTAAGTTTTTATAAAATATTATTAATCAAATTCTGGAGGGAGCTTTAATTCCTGTAATCCGTTCCACCCAATCTCAGTCTAATGCTGTACCCTCTATCCTGCGAGAAGTGTTGCAAACCTCCTAAATGCCAGGAATTGGCACTGAGCAATATTTACAACAGCTAGTACACCCTACTATTTACCATCTATTACAGGTTGTGGGAATGCATCATCAGAGGGATGCTCAATTTACTAAAAGGACTTCAGTCCTTGAATTATTATGTTACCAAGTTTTTCAAATCTGCATCTGAATTCAGCAGAGAAAATCAAGATGCCATCATAAATAATGAAACCTTTTTAAATGAAGTACATCAACAGCTTATTCAGCTTGACCATGGAGTGTCCAGCTTTGTTGAATTACAGTTTCCACAACGAGTTCAGGAAATTTAGTGAGAATAAAATGGGAATTTCTCAACTTTCTGAGCAGAGTCAAGCAATGAAAGAAAAAAAATCATAAACCATCTGTCTCATACTGGAGCAATCATACTTGGGAATCTAATCCCAAGACATTGAAGTATTGAAAACTTCTGGCACTATGGGTCTTCTGGGGGTTGAAGGACCCCATGGTCCACCTGGGGCGTAGGTCTGCGTGGACCTCCTGGTGTTGATGACCCCTGCGGACCACCAGGTGCAGATGGACCTCAGGGACCTCCAGGCGCTGATGGGTATTCAGGATCCCTTCAACAAGTTGACTCCCTATTGAGAATGATGGACCGCTTATGTGACCAATTTTACAAAGTGGTCGAGGAATGTAACTTAACTCTTGGAGGGATAACGATTAATCTCCTCCTGTCACTTCAGTTTCTCTCTGATGAATTGAGTAATCAGGGTAAATGGGCGAAGGACACCAATATCCTGTTTCAGGCCTATGAATCAAAAGGCGAGATGCTCCAAGCCAAAATTTAAACCTTGGAACTTAAGTACAATGCTCAGCAGGAGCAAATTTATGACCTATCTCATCAGTTGGATGAAAAGTGGGGCATGTTGAATTTAATCAACAGATTGGCAAAGTTTGTACTGAGACTGTTGTCCCTTATCCTACATTTCTTCAAAGGTTATGATTCCAACTCTTAGGTTTCTACTCAATCTGAACAAACTGGAGTACATGTTTTAACGGCCAATGCTCCAATGAGTTTCAAGCTATTTAAAGACAAGTACTCTACTGGGGAAGGCAGCATTATCTCCTTCCTCTATCTTTATGAAAAGGCATTAAGTGACGCCACAGATCATCAGAAAATGAATTAATTGCCTAATTGTCTCAATCAATTGGCCCAGGAAATCATGGTACCTCACTTAATGACTTGCACTACTTGGTCTCGGATCAAAGAGGTGTCAATCAAAGAATTTGGAAGTGAGAAAACCTTATCCTCTAAAAAACAGGCTTTTATGGGGATACAACCCCTCTGGAATGAATCAATCAAAGATTTTGCTCATCAGTTCTATTGAGAAGCTCAATATTTGGTGTCCTGTTGTTAGTTATTTTTAAATGATGTTATTACTGCCGTTATGTCTGCTTTTACTTCCAGGACCCAGTTGCAAGTATACCTTCTTAGCATAAAGAAGAATTTCAGAAGTATGTTAGACATCAATGAGGCCTTGTTAGAATTGCCTTCTCAATTATTGGAGAAAACACAAGTTTATGATTTTCCAAGACCTAGTCTCCCTAGAGTTTACACTGTTCCTGAGAATATTAGAGCGATTTAGTGTAACTACTGTCACTAATATTTCCATACAGAGGACTGTTGTTTCAAGAAAGAAGCGGATGAGAAGAAGAAAAGAGATAAAACCAATAAGATTCTTCATCTTGATAATGATATGAGTGTCACAATTTTGAATGACTGGACAATAGTCTAGGGACAGATGAGCGGAAACTGCCAAACACAGTATCAGTTACAAATATTCAATTGCCTTGAGTTGAGGCAATATTGGGATATAACGAGTCTTATTGTATATAATGAGTTTATTAAATCTCCTCTATATAAGGCAATAAGGCGATGTTGATGTTTGATGAATACAAAGTAAATTGCCTACAAATACGGCAACAGCGGATTAAGAATAATAAGCCAAAATTTGAGGAAAATCGGCGGAATAGAATAACCCAAGCAATGAGAAGAAGTAACGCCTGCAGCTGATGTATATAAGCGAATTGGGCGATTGAGAGAGGGATATTTTTTAGTGAAAAGACGAGCGGGACAGAAATATGTAGCTGTATTTATAAAATAGATAAAAGAACTGGTTGGGGCGATTTTTCCTATTTTTAAATATATTTTCAAGTGCATCCGAAGGACTAATGATCTTCACATCATCCATCCGTTGTTCAGAGGGCTCAAACTTTTTTAAACCCGCCAGATCCTAGTGATACCATACAAAATTATAGCAGTGGTGCTCACTACAGGGGGCCCATTGACCAACCACCCAACACTCCAGAACTCCAGTCACCAACCATGCCTTATTCAGGCTGTGTCATTGGGGAGTCTTCCTGGAACACCATAACAGCTGGATATGAGGAACTCAAAGTTATCTTGAACGCAGTACTCAGAAACCAAGATTAATTCCTTCAAGAACGTAAAGCGGTCTTGCAACAGCTTGGAACTACATTTAGTATAATGCGAATCTTGGGACTACAAAACAAAGAACTTACTAAACGACTAATTGATACCACCCAGCAGCTTCAATATGCAGAACAAAAATTTTCTACTCCTTCTCAATCATCTCGCTGGGAGGAAAATGACTATCAAGAAGGTGTATCTTACATAGGAGAAGATAGCGCTGGTCAAAACTATGACACTCCCACTAATAGCACCAGATATTAATATGAGTCAGAACATCACTTACCTCCAGTAATGGCTGAACCGCCTACCACTGATGGTCAAGCCACCCCCAGAAGTGACAAATATCCCAGCTTCCACTAATCACACTCCTCATTGAGACTCCACTTTTGGGTCTCGTTCCATTCCTCAGTGCGCCTAATAACCGTGAATAAACAGAGGAAATTAATGTCAAAAAGATACCACCGTTTGACTGTAATGGGAACATACATGGGTTCTTTAGATGGTTTGAGTTCGCCATGGAAGCCTCTGATAAATGAAAGGCTAAGTTGCTAATACCTGCTCTGGATGTGGGAAGCACCGATCAGGTCATCTGTTACCTCCACAGTAGTTCTGTCTCCCATAAAGACGTAAAGGACGCCGTACTCCATTTGTTTGGAGGAAACTCAAAAATGTCACACCGGAAAGTGGAATTCTTAACCATCAGATTCCTTAGAAAAGAGACTCTGAGTTCGCTGATCATTTCAAAACAGAAGCCCATGTGCTGATTGGAGCTGGGTACTTGGCAGAAGCTGACGTGTGCATTGCCATGTCTGCCGCGGTGAAGCCATATCATGAACTTTCTAATGTCATTTCACCGCTTCTGGATGATGACATACCTCTGCTTAAGATTGTACAGTTTTTATGGCGGGTATCTCCTAACTTTCTACCACCAAATTCAGATCACAAGACTACCGCTGCCATGGCACCTTCTTATTCTAGAGAATACTATCGTCCACCTCCAGCTTCATTTAGTAATCCTTGGCCTTACTATAACTCTGCACCTTATCCTCAACCAAATTATAATCAACAGTTTGATTAGCGTCAATGGGCTGGCCATGACAACCGTCAGCAACCTAGTTATTGACCTGGACCCAATTACGCTGACCTTCAACAATTGGCTTACCAACCTGGAACTTGGTATACTGAGCGACCCCAGCCTTTCCGGTCTGGACCTGCTTATGATAACCCAGGACGTGGTTCCTATGGGTTCAACTGCTACGAATGCGGTCACTCTGGTCATTTGGCATAGTTCTTCCACAATCGCCAAGTGAATTACATAAAACAAGACCAATACTACCAGGGAAAAGATGGAGCAGAGTAGAGACGGGACCCTCTACCTCTGCAATACCCACTCAACATGTCCCTGAATCAATAGTAGTATATCCTGCAAAAGTTCCTCAGTACAATGATGGTATTTAATACTAGCAGTTTGTTGGAGGAGTAAACGTAGTAACCTGAGCTCAAGCTAAGATGGCGGCAAAAGAAGAGCCCCTCAATCAAACAAAGCCCTATGCCTGTCAAATGATTGATCAAGCTTCCTTGGACCAACTTGATCCTTCCACGGATGCACCAACTCTGAAAGGAGTAAATGTAGCCCTTCCAGTAGATACCATTGTCAGAGAATACCCCAGGTTGGAGAGGAGATTATATATTTTTTAGGGAAAAGATAACCCGCAAATATTCACATATTTAACAGTCAGTATTTTTCTTATTCTGAGTGTACATACTGTAATAATTATGTAGTGAAAAATAGAGTTCGCGCTTTAATAGATACTGGTGCTCCAGTCAACATAGTTTCCACTAAGTTAATGCAAAAATTGACGTTGAAACCTGATGAAGACAATCGCATGGTTTATAGAGCTGCTGGAGCTGTAAGTACTGTCTCTGAGGGAGCTTATAATGCGCTGCCTCTGCGCTTTGGGTCCATTATTGTTCTGGCTCCAGTGATTGTATTACCAAATGAACACTATGACATATTAATTTGGACCGCTTTTCTACATCGTTTCAGGGTTATTGTTGATATGATGGAGGAGACCCTTGACATCTTGGGTCTGAGGATCCCAATATAATTTACTACTAGGGGAGTACCAAAGGATATGGTACATACAAGTCATATCAACCTCACCTACAGTGATGGGGTATGGCCTGTTTGCTACCATCAACTGAAGCGCAAAACTCAGGCCCTTCCTCAGCAGATTTATGAATATTAATGGATACCTCTTCGAGCGGAAGGGCCCATATCCATCCCTTCTGTCCATCAAGTCTTAGTGAATACTGAGTTAGAGGTAGAAGTGCCGAGTGGGTTATACGGGGAAGTTATTGGGCTCTATCATCAAACATGGTTTGAGCCACATGTGGCTCCAAGAATTATACTCCTGGGACTTGGGGAGATAAAGGTTTTGTTAGCAAACCTGAAGATTGAACCAATCTAAATCCACCGCCACCAAACTATAGTGTATATACATCTGATTCCAATAGACAAGGTCCGCCAGGTTCATGATTTTGGATCATTAGATGAATTTGGACTACCACTCAAGCCATCAGTTGATGTACTAATGGTGGTACCGCGGAGTAATTTAACGGGATTAACTGATGAACAACAAGTCAAGCAATGGCTTTATTTTGGAAATACAAGGGGATTTTTGCTGTTGACAATCACGATTTAGAGTATGCTCAAGGGGTGGTCCATCAATTGGACACCAGGGATCATCCTCCAATAAGGCCTTAACCAATCCGCCACTCTCAGGCAGCAGAAGATGAGGTTACTGAAGAAATTGATAAGTTATTACAACAAGGGATGCTTGAGCCATCCAAGAGCCCATGGACTTCGCCTGTTCTGATAGTAAAAAAGAAGGACGGCACCAACTGGGTAGTAATAGACTATCAGAAGCTCAACAGTATTACAAAAAAAGATTTGTACCCCTTGCCAAGAATCAATGATGCTCTGGACTGATTAGGGGGTGCCCGCTACTTTTCTGCGATGGACTCAATATCAGGCTACTGGCAAATCGCTTTACCTTTGGTGGAACAGGAAAAATGCGGTGTGATCATCTCTAAAGGCCTTTTCCAACTGGCATGAATGCCTCAAGGACTGTGTAATGCTCCTGCTACTTTTCACCAGGCCATGGACACTATTCTTGGCGACCTGAAAATGTCATGAATTCTAGTATACCTAGATGATATTAAAGCTTTTTCTTGAACCTTTTCGGAGTACCTAGACCACCTTGAAGCAGTATTCCACTGGCTGGCTGAGGTGAACATAAAAATTAAATCTTGAAAGTGCAACTTTTTCAAAGATCAGTTAGAATACCTGTGTTTTGTGGTAGACGCAACTGGGCTGCAGTCATAATTGGCTAAGGTGGAGGCCATTAGCAAAATGGATACACCTAATAATAAGCGCGAAATACAGGTATTTCTAGGGATGGTCAGATACTACTGACGCTTTATCCCTTAATTTTAGCTGTATTGAGGGCCCACTATTCGAGTTGTTAATTAAGAATGCTGTGTTCAAGTAAATGAAACGTCATCAATCTGCTTTTGATGCACTCCATATGGCGTTGAGCAGTGCACTGGTACTGCAATACCCAAACTTCAACCAGATATTTATTGTTCAGATGGCTGTGTCCCTTTCCGCTGCTGGGGCAGTACTTTCTCAGAAAGATGATGAGGGAGAAGAACATCATGTTTCTTTCTGTAGTCTTAGTCTGAACTATCATGAGCATAACTATACTGTGACTGAGCGGGAGTGCTTAGCAGTAATCTACTTGTATAAACAATTCAGAGTCTATCTGCATGGGGTAAAGTTTAAAGTCATAACTGATCACGCATCATTACGCTGGTTGCAAAATCTCAAAGAACCAGAAGGACGGTTAGCTCAATGGGCTCTCAAGTTACAGGCTTACAATTTTGAGATTCTCCATCAGCTGGGAGCGAAGCATCAGAATGTGGACTGTTTATCTCAGTTACTGACTATTGCGGTGACAGCAGATCTTAGCAACGTGATGTATGATAAGATGCTCAGCGGAAAGTATGACAATGAACCGCCTCAAGTAATCAAAATGTTAAACGAATTGCGCACAAATACCTTCCAATGAAATGGAGAGCTGTACAAATAATCGGTGATTCTACGGTGAATTTCCCACAGCCCTCCGCACAACCAGGAATCATTATGAGCGCTCACAGGGTGGTCAGGCATGGTGGCGTGCATAAGACTATGGAGTTGTTACGCCCACAGTACTATTAGGAAAGTATGAGTTTTAATGTGCTTGAAACTATTTCCTGTTGCCATTTGTGCCAAGTGGAGAAGCTGTTCCGTTGTATGAAGTCATATCGGTTAGTAAAACCACATTTTGCTTGGCATACAGTCTCCCTCAAAGTCATTGGGCCCTCGCCCATAGGAGCCAACTGTTGTAAGTACATTCTAGTGGCTATTGACCACTTGACCTGGTGGGTTGAAGCTAGGGCAATATGAGATCTGGAGGCAGTTACGATGGCTAAATTTGTGCTAGAATACAATTATTCAGCGGCACAGTTGCCCTCAGTTTATTCTCACTGATAATGGCACCAACTTCACATCACACATACTTCCCAAGTTGAATGAGTTTATGGGGATCCGCGGAGTTCTGACAACCCCATATCACCCTGAGTCCAATGGAATGGTCAAACGATAAATGGAACTCTGGTGAACATGCTCCAAAAAAGTAATGGATTACCCTTCTGATTGGAGCTCACTCCTTTCCACCGCCATGTTCACTTAAAACATTAGTTACCATTCTGCCACGGGAAAGAGCCCCTTTCACTTACTATATGGCTAACATCCAGCCCTTCCAGCGTTGCTTTATGCGTGTGTAGAAGACACTGGCGAATTAGAACCCCACCACTATTTAATTAACCTCGCGAACATTCTGATCAAGCTACAAACCAAAGCATATTCCTTTAGCTTGATTAAGAAGATTAAGAATCAGGCAGCAGATCAGGCACGCCATAGGTTGGTGCCATTCAAGGAAGGCAATATGGTTCTCTTGCACGATCAGCATGGATTTGGGTGGAAGCATAAACTTTCTAGTATTTGGATAGGTCCATTTGAAATAATAGAGAAGACTGGAGTTGACGTGTATACTATTAAGGATCCTACAAGTGGTTGGATCATTAACCAAGTACACGCAAAGTTCCTCAGACCTTAGAAACAATAGGATCCTATTGTCCAGTCAAGGAGGGGGTAATGTCACGATTTTGATATGACTGGATGATAGTCTTGGGACAGCTGAGCGGAAACTGTTGAACACAGTATCAGTTACAAATATTCAATTGCCTTGAGATGAGGCAATATTAGGATATAACGAGTCTTATTGTATATAATGAGATTTATTGATTGCCTCATATAAGGCAATAAGGCGATGTTGATGTTTGATAAATATGAAGTAAATCGCCTACAAATAGGGCAACAGCGGATTAAGAATAATAAGCCAAAATTCAAGGAAAATTTCTGGAATAGGATAACCTAAGCAATGAGAAATAGTATCGCCTGCAGCTGATGTATATAAGCGAATTGGGCGATTGAGAGAGGGAGATTTAGTGAAAAGACGAGCGGGACAGAGAAACATAGCTGTATTTATTAAATAAATAAAAGAACTGGTCAGGGAGATTGCTCCTACTTTTAAATATATTTTTAAGTGCGTCTGAAGGACCAACGATCTTCACATCATCCATCCGTTGTTCAGAGGGCTCAACCTGTGTGAATAGCCCAGCGGATCCTAGTGACACCATCCAAAATTTTAAATTTGAGTGTGTAACAAAGAGCTTCAAAGCCCTATCAATTATGATAAAGATGAACATTCTTCTTATTCCTTGCCTCATTGTTGGCATTATCCTCTCAGTTTGGAATTAACATCACCTGTATTGACTTCCAAGTGAATCAAGTCAAGGCCAGAGCTATCTTGATATGGGATCTCAGGTGAATGTGTCTTGGCAAAATTTTCCAAGAGGATCAAGTTAACACTCAATATTTCCCATTTTGAAGAATAGAACGTACCCCGGAACGAAGG
>JAKSZP010005659.1:0-85009 GCA_022478985.1 Massospora cicadina
TTTGTTCGGGGGACTGGGCGGGTTTGTTCCTTGAGAACCAACATTGCAAAATTTGGCAGTAGGCCGAGTCACTGTCAGTTTGACCTCAAACGTCTGAACTGGGGCTCGGCTACATTTCTGGTGGTTGGCGCAATGGCATTTGGCCTGACAAGCAACAGGAATCCCCCAAGGCCACCCCACATAGGGGTTGGTACATTTGGTCAGGAACGGGTTCAGGACGCCCAACCTGCCCGCGCTCAGTCGCTGAACCATCCGTTTGGTCAATGGCATCACATCAGCTGCAACGCCTAAATTTCCAACAGAGGGCTTTGAACCCTCATCAATGGCGCCCAATGTTAGTTCTATTGACATATTGATTGAATTGGAACTGTTGGGCGTTCCATCCAATACCTCAGTCTTCATGCTTTTCCAGCTATTTGAGATTCAGGCATCAGCCAGATTGCCACTCAAATTAGATCTGACCAATTTCAATTTGACAATCTCGGCGCAGATTTTGCTAATTCCCTGCAACAGTTCTTCTGAGGTGAGTGTTGGTACTGGGGGTGGGATCTGAAGCAGAAGGGCTGTTACCCATCGCTTGTCTACTACGTGAGTGAGATCGCCCTGAGTAATAAGGGATACTGCCATCCTCTTCAGAGTCTTTTTATTTGAGAATTGGAAGATGGCCCAATTGATGCCCAAAGGATGTTCCCTGGGACTTACATTATCCTTTCCTTTTTCTAAAGGAAGAGCACCCCCACTGGGAAACTGCACCAGAGTCACATTCTTGTGTGCCTTGGGTAACTTGATAGCCATAATCGTCACAACTTTCTGGGGGGCAGGGAGCCTCAGGGTTTGATATATGGAAAGCTATAACCAGGTCCATGCAATTTGCGCAGTCACGCGCCTTAACCCAACTATTTTTGTAGGTTGGATATCCTTTTCAGGCCACTAGATATTGGATGGAACGCCGCGACTTCCATGATGCCAGGATGGCCTCAACCTCAGCTTCTTCCTTATTATTGATGATGATCTGTTCCAGTTCCATGGGAATTTCACCCTTGAAGGGCGACAGCTGGGAAACATGGAAAACTGGGTGCTGCTTCCAATGCGTGGGAAGCTTCAGTCAGAACGCCCCATTACTCAATACCTCCTCCACTAAATGGGGGCCTGAGCATTTACTGGCGAACTTGCAGAAAGGGTTTGAATTCACAAATGATGGGTATCAAGCATGACGTAGGAACCCACCATAAAATCGTGACCCAGAAGGTGCTTATGATCCACAAACCGCTTGTAGTCATTAATGGCTTTGGTAAGGTGTTCCCACACTAAAGCTTGAGTCAATCGGATATGGGCAGCATGGTCCGCGGCAGCTTGAACCTCAGGCTGCAAGCATGGCCCGACCAAAAATGAAGGATTATAACCAAACATTGCTTCATAGGGGAAAACCCCATGGACGCGTGGGTCCCATTATTGTAAGCAAATTGAGCGAGGGGCAAGTCACCGGCCCAATTATCCTGCACTGCTGCAGCATAGCAACGCAGGTATTGTTCAAGGACTTGATTGACCCACTCGGTCTGTCCATCAGACTGAGGGTGATACGCCATGGATTGACAGGGGGATATTTTCAGGATCAATAGGAGTTTACTCCAAAACCGCACAGTAAACTGTGAACCCTGGTCACTGATGATCTTTTTGGGGAAGACAAACATCAAAAACACATGGCGTACAAAAAGATGGGCAATTTCTTTTGATGTAATTGTGGAAGTACAAGGGATAAAAAGGGAAATTTTTGTGAAATGGTCCACCACTACCATCACCGCTGTGAACCAGTTAGAACAGGGGAGTTCAATGATAAAGTCCACGGACACCAAGGTCCATGGACCTTCCGCCTGCTATAAGGGGTGCAGGAGGCTGTTTTTCCTGGAGCGATCCAACTTGGCCCTAGCGCAAGTAACATAATCAGCAATCCAAGCTGGGACCTCTTTGGTCAGTCCCACCCAATTAAAGGTTTGCTTGATCAAATCGATACATTTCTTGTTACTGGGATGTCTGACCATAGGAGGATCATGATGTGCATGGAATACCTCCAATCAGAGGGAGGGGGGAACCCAAATGTGAGAATGGAAGTAAATGAGTCCCTCTTCTAAGGAGTATAGAGAGTGTTTGTGACTTGAGTGAACCAACTGCTTGACCAACTCCATGCCCTCAGGGCAGGCCGATTGACTTGCTAAAACCTGAGCCAATAATGGGGTGTCAGGAGCTAATGTGACAGAGGAAACAACGGGAAGAACGATCAACAGAATCTGAGTGGCTGGAATCACAGTAACAAGGTCCACTTCCTCAGGTTCCGAGGGACAGTGGGTGGGACTGTAGCTTAGGAAATTGGGAAGTACATTGAGCGCACCTTTAACAAATTCATATTTATAATTAAAACTGCACAGGTCCTGATAGGTTTGGGCCTGCCAATGCACCAATTTTTGGGGTTTTTGGAAATACAAAAGGGCCTAGTGATCCGTGTGGACTGTTAATTCATGGTGGGCACCCTGCAACAGATACTTCTAATGAGTTAATGCCCATGCAACAGCTGCCAATTCCTTGTCATAAATGGCCCAAGGTTGCTCCATGGCTGTGAACTTTTGGGAAAAGTAAGTTACCAGATGTTCAAGACCATCATGCTCCTGAAGCAACACCGCTCCCACTGCTACTGATGAGGCATCGCATGCAACAATATACGGTTTGGTAGGATCATCATTTTTCAAGATAGGTGGAGACATTAACACCTCCTTGATTGATTCGAATGCCTGCTGGCATTCAGGCGTCCAACCAAACGATACATTCTCCCAGTAAGGGGGTGGAGTGGTGCAGCCAACTGGGAAAGTGCTGGGGAAAACTTTTTTAGAAAGATTATAGTTCCCAAGAAACTCTAAAGTTGTTTCTGTGTAGTCAGAGTTAACCATTCTCAGATCACATCTAACTTGTTGGGAGGGATTGTGACACCATCTTTAAGAACCAGGTTCCCGAGGAAAGTAACCTCCTCCTTATAAAACTCACACTTGGAAGCTTTGAGGAACAAGCCTGCCTTATGCAAGGCGACCACCACTGCTTCCAAGTTGGTATCATGTTGTTCAGGAGTTGGGGAGTGAACCAGGATATCATCAATGTATGCAATTGCACAAGTAAACTGGAGGTCAACCAATGCATTGTTCATCCGTTGAAACATAGCAGGGCATTCTTCAGCCCAAAGGGCATTACACTAAATTGAAAAATGCCTCGCTTCATTTGTATTGCGGTTAACCATTCCTTCCCTTCCATTACCCAAATTTGGTTGAAGGCATTCACCAGATCCAGCTTTGAGAACACATGGGATTTGGCAATTGCCTGGCTGATTGTCTGCTCCAGAGGCAATGGGTAGGGATCAGTAATTGTTATTTTATTCAGATGACTGTAATTCATGCAGGAATGGAGAGAGCTATCTGATTTTTTGGCAAAGACGACGGGGGAGGTGACGGGTGAGGTCTCTTTGAACAACCAACCTTTTTTCAACATGTCGTCCAACCAGGTATTGAGTGCAACTTCTTCCTCCGCTGTATGGGGATATAACGGACAGTTGATGTTCACCAACTCCACGGTTGTTTGAAACCCACAATTGTACCTAGTGTGCTTAGGCAGGTGATCCACTTTTTCCATGTCAAAGATTCTCTGATATTGCATGAAACTTTTGGGGAAATTGGCTGGGATGCCCGTAGAAATAACCAAGGTAGTGATAGAGCTGGTTCCTTGTATTTTCTTGAGGGTGTTAATCAGAGGGAACTCCCCCTCCAAATCATCATTGGTAAATGACAACATATTAGACTCTAAATAATCTTCACATTTTGTCAGCGCCACCACCCCACACCTAAGATTACCAGAAATACCAGGTTTGTAATAGCCAAAAAAATGATTACAGAAGTTGAACTGGTGGATTGAAAAGGGTACCAGTCAGCAAATGACATATGAGGACTGATAAGCAGATGAGGCCACTGTCAATTCTCAGCGTTTGTGGCTCAATTCCGCCTAGTTAGTTTAGCACAGGGTATGAGCCACTGAGCAACCAAATTGGATGATATGAGGATCGCCGATTTATTAAAAACTTTATTAATAATTTTATGGAACTATCACCTCTTATTACAACCTTCCTTTACTATAAATTGCAGACTTATCTGCGCGCTCTCCTTTTCTCCTAAAAAAACCTCTTCCCTTTTATCTTCCATCAGACTCTTTATACTTCAGTTCCCCAGACAGATGCATCCTCAACTTAGTACTCTTCCCTTCTGCTTCCCATTTTGACTTACTCTTATTTTGTATTGAATTTTGGCATAAATCCTCTTGATTTGCCGAATGCCTCATTTTGAAGCACTTAAATTCCCAGTACTGGTTCAATTCCAGTGGATTCCATCCATTCCGCCATATTGACTTAGAGCTTATCGTCCAGTCATATTGGAATTGTGACATTACCCCCTCCTTGACTGAACAATAAGTTCTTACTGTTTGTATGCTCGAAGGAACTTCACGTGGACTCAGTTGATAACCTGACACCAGCGGGTTCCTTAATTGTGTAGACATCCATACCAGTCTTCTCAATAATATCAAATGGGCTGACCCAAATGTCGGAGAGCTTATTTTTTTTGTCCAAATCCATGCTGGTTGTGGAATAAAACATAATCCCCTACAGCGAACAATGGAAGACCACTCCAGCGCTTCTGGTCAGCCACCTGGTCACAGAATTTCTTCACTAGACTTGTGGAGTTAAGCTTCTGTTTGCAACTTGATTAAAGTATCTGAGAGTTGATTTAGATATTGCTGAGGATTCACCCCACCAGTTTCCTCTACACACGAATATAGCAAGGCAGGCAGAGCTGGATGTTGACCATACAGCAGTTGAAATGGGTTCTTACCAGTGGCTGAATGATAACTGATATTATATGCAAATACTGCCATGGGTAGGAGGGTGCTCCATTCCGAGGGTAAATTATTTACCAATTTATGGAGAATGTTTACCAAAGTTCTGTTAACCTGCTCCACCATCCCATTAGATTCCAGATGATATGGAATAGTCAAAACCCCATGGATCGCCATCAGCTCATTCAACTTTGGCAGAATGTGTGAGGTGAAATTGGTTCCATTATCCGTTAAAATGAATTGCGGGCAGCCATGTCGCTGTATAACACACTCCATGATGAATTTGGCAGTAGTAACCGCGTCCAAATCGTTGATGGCCCTGGCCTCCACCCATCAAGTCAGATGATCTATGGCGACAATAATATATTTGGACCAATTGGTACTAGTTGGCAGAGGTCCTACTACATCAATAGAAATGGTATGACAAGTGAACCAGGATTTGACCAGCTGATATGTGGTTCTCTTATGGAATGGTTTTTCCACTTGACACTGATGACAACAACTAATTGTTTCCAATACATCATAATGCATGCTTTCCAGTAGTATCAGGATCGCAACATTTCCAGTGTTTTCCACAACCCTCCATGGCCTACAGCCCAATGAGCATCCATAATTATCGCAGGTTGGGCCAAAGGCTTAGGGAAACTCAACATCTGGTTGCCAATTCGCTTATATAGTTCTCCTTCATTTAGAAAGGTATCCACCCTAAGACCATCTAGTACCTTGATCACATGTGGCGGCTCATCCAGGTATTATTTACCACCAACTTTAATATGCATTATGTCAGCTAGATCCACTGTGATTGTGACTGTTGGCAGCCTAGAGAGACAATCTGCATTTTGATGTTTCACTCCTGGTCAATGCAAGATCTCGAAATCATATGCTTGCAGCTTCAACACCCAACGTGCGAGCCGCCCTTCCAGTTCACACAGATTCTGCAACCAATGCAAGGAAGCACGGTCTGCTACAACTTGGAATCGTACCCCATGCAGGTATACTCAAAACTTTTTATAAGTGTAGATTACCGCTAAACATTCTCGCTCAGTAACATTGTAGTTCCGTTCATCACAGTTCAAACTTTAACTACAGAAGGCAACAGGATGCTCCACGCCATCATCGTCCTTCTGAGATAATACTGCCCCTATAGCAGAGAGCAAGGCATCCATTTGCACTATGAACGGCTTATTGAAGTTGAGGTATTGCAAAATGGGTGTGCTTGCTAACGCGGTATGCAATACATCAAAAGTATTCTGGCATCATTCCGTCCAATTGAAAGAAGCGTTTTTCTTTAATAGCTCAAAAGTGGGACCCCAATGCAGCTGAAATTGTAAATGAACCGTCGGTTACACTCAACCATTCCCAGAAACACTTGATTGTCCCGCTTAATTACTGGGCGATTCATCCTGCTTATCACTTTCACTTTAGCCAGCTGTGGTTTAAGCCCATGTGAATCCATGACAAACCCGAGGTATTCTAATTGCTCCTAAAAGAAATGGCACTTTCAAGGCTTAATTTTGATATTAGCAGTGGCGAGGTGCTGAAACACTTGCTCCAAGTGGTCTAGGTGCTCTGTAAATGTCCGCGAAAAAACATTGATGTCATCAAGGTAAACTAAGATGCAGGACAGCTTTAAATCACCTAAAATCATATCCCTGGCACGCTGGAACATAGCTGGAGCATTACACAACCCTTGCAGCATGCGCGTCAGCTGGAACATTCCTCTCAAGGTGATAATTGCACATTTCTCCCATTCTGTTAATGGCAATTCAATCTGCCAATACCCTGAGATCAGATCCATGGCGGAAAAATAGTTTGCCCCACCCAATTGGTCTAATACATCATCGATCCGCGGAAGAGGGTAAGAATCCTTCTTTGTTACATTATTGAGTTTATGATAGTCAATAACCACTTGATTCATACCATCCTTCTTCTTTATGATGAGCACAGGCGACGCCCACGGACCGTTTAACAGCTCTAGTATTCCTTGCTCAATAAGTTTATCTACTTTATTGGAGAAAACTCTCTTCTGCTGCTTTTGAACGTCTAATGGGTCGTGAACAAATGGGAGGGTGATCCCCTGTATCTATCCAATGTACCACCCCTTGAGCGCACCCCAGGTCATGATCATTATAAGTGAAGATATCCCAATACTTTTCAAATAAGGCCATAGCCTTATCTTGTTGATTCGCTGATAATCCTGTGAGCGCTTCACATGGTAAAACAGTCAGTACGCCAAATGAGGAATGAGCCAGTAATTCAAGATCCTCCCATGAGTCAAAGTCATAAATACGACGAACTTCCCCAATAGGAACAAAGTGTAGGTAAGCCACCACTTGGTGCCGCCTGATTGTTATTGTCTCCTTCTGTAGGTTCGCAAGCAGCACCTTCACCTCCCCATTCCCAGGAAACAATAACCCTGGAGCCACGTGTGGTTTGAGCCGCAAGTGCTGATGAGGCGCCAGGATTTCTCCATAAAGCCCCTTAGGGACTTCAATTTTGAGCCCAGTCCCTATTATGCCCTGGTGTCCAGATGGTAAGCTTAAAGGGTGCATTGCTTGAAGTGGGATTCCCTTATACTCATATATCTGGTTGGGAAGGATCTTGGTCCACTGACTCAGTCGCTGATAGTGAACAGGTATTATTCCATCACTATATGCTAGATTGATCTGGCCAGAGTGGACTGGATCCGTTGGGATTCCACCAGAAGAAAAATATACTGGAATTTGTTGACCAAATATGGTAAGTGTTTCTTCCGCCATATGTATCATAACGCCAAATTTCCTCATGAAAGCCGCGCCAATTAACATATCATAGTGGTTATTTGGCAAAACCACCGCTGGAGCAGACACATGAACTGACCCAAATCGTAGAGGCAACGCGCTATATGCTCCTTCCGACACAGTGCTGTATGTTCCCGCAGTTTCATATACTACATGATGGTCCACATCCAGTTTCAACATAAGTTTAGCCACCAACTGAGTGGAGACTATGTTCACAGGTGCTCCCATGTCTATGATAGCGCGGATTTTCGTGTTCTGAATGAATATATCACAATAAGTACATTCTGAGTAAGAAGAATCATTGGTGTGTATTGCTTGTACGTTCAAGGGTTTTGTGCTACTCAAAAATGAAGAAATGCCCTTGCCAACTTGAGAATACTCCTAGCAATCTTCTCCACTGGAATGGCTATGGTAACCCCTACTAAGGAATGATGTTCAGTGAAGGATCCGGTTTGCTAATGCCAGTCTGTTACAGGATCTGTCACGCATATGGCTTCTGCATGTCCTGGCGGAGCTTGGCCTGATGGGGTAAGCCTTTACTCATGGAAGCAGAAGCAGGAGTATCCAAGGAAAGCTGCTTGTATAACACATCATCCAATTAAGGGTTAATTTCTACCCAAAAAGATGTTTAGGGATTGTTGAGGACAAGTGATATGGACTTAGTAGAGCTAGAGCATCCCATCTCTACTCCACTCAAGCTTTTCCCTGCTCAATTATCCTAGCTGGCATTGCATACACATTTGGTTGACTAGGGCAATTGGCTGAATAATGCACTCTTTGTCCACACTGGAAGCAAGTGTTCATAAACAGTGTGCATCTGGGCTGGAAAGGGTATATTGACTCATTGAGGGATGACTACATTCCAGCAGCTGATAGCCCAATCACTGTGACCTATATCCTGCAAGGGTTGGAGCGGGGGCAACAGCAATTTTTGGGATATATTGGGGGTGCTGTTCGTGGCAGAGAGCCGTTGTAAGGCGTTGATGATCTGAATAAGTCCAGTATCCCCATCCAACACATGGGCCATAGCGTTATATAGTTCCCAATATGGTTTGACAGCTGCCATCATTGCTATGCTTACATATTCAGTGGTTAGGATATTGGCTCCAAGCAGAACATGTGCTTCCGCTGAAACCCGCTCAGCAAAGTCTGACAGAGTTTCATTTTGGTCAAACTGTATAGTCATAAAGTCGGCTTTTTGTTGACACATCCTGGTAGCACCCCCAAACAGCCGGATAATAATTGATTTTACTTGTGCATAAGATACTGAGCTGTTAAGAAGTTAGCAGGTCACCTGATCAGCGCTTTCCACATCCAAAGCGGACAGTAACAATTTCACTTTTTGTCAATTTGTAGCTCCTTCCACAGTGAATTTGAACCGCTTAAAGTAACCGTGTAGGTTCCCATCATTACTGAAAGGAGTAATTTTTCAATATGAACAAATTTGCTTTGCTCCACAAACTGTTCGTTGATCAACTGTTGCAGCGTTTCATATTGTTGTTGCAATTTCTGGCGGACTCTCCTTTCTTCATTCAGTTGCTTTTCCACAGCTTGTATTTGTAAAAGAACATCTTCAATTATATACTGTGAGCAGGTTTGCTGTTGGAACGAAGGAGGACTCCTCATTGTAGAGTAATAGGCTTTCTGGGTTTTTTCAACTATAGTTGCTTAGTGGGCCCCCTGTAGTGAGCACCACTGTCGATTCTCAGCGTTTGTGGCTCGATTTCGCCTAGTTGGTTTAGCACAGGGTATGAGCCACTGAGCAACCAAATTGGATGATATGAGGATCGTCAATTTATAATAAAACTTTAATAAATAATGTATGGAGCTATTGTCCCTTATTATAACCTTTATTTTACTATAAACTGCAGACTTATCTGCGCGCTCTCCTTTTCTTCTAAATAAACCTCTTCCATTTTATCTTCCATCAGACTATTTATACTTCAGTTCCCCATCCAGATGCATCCTCAACTTAGTACTCTTCTCTTCTGCTTCCCATTTTGACTTACTCTCATTTTGTATAGAATCTTGGCATTGACCTCTTGATTCGCCAAATACCTCATTTTAAAGCGCTTAAATTCCCAGTACCAGTTTGATTCCAGCAGATTCCATCCATTCCACCATATTGACTTAGAGCTTATCATCCAGTCATATTGGAATTGCGACAGCCACCATCACTGAGGAGCCCACATCCATTTCCAGTTTTAATTGTTGCGCCAACTCAACACTCATGAAGTTCCCCGCAGCTCTGGTATCCACCAGAGCTTCAAAGGAGACATGATGCTGGCTGATACTGATCTTCATAGGCACAAGGAAATAAGCAAAGTTTTGTTTATTGGAAGATTTAACTGACTCATTTGTGACTGAAGAAATGATGAGCATATCAGGGGTATTATTGGGGTCCTTTGCTGGAGCGAAAATTGGAAGTACAAGGGAGGGGGAACAACTTCCTCCATCTGGGCTTGAACAGAATCATTAATAGTTGACTCTATAACCACCAACTTGGACTCGGGGGTTATGGTAAGATTGGTACCCAAGTCTACCACTAATTTGGAGATAGGCACATCATCTGCATCTTCTTTGGGTAATCCAATCAAAAAATTTGCCTTCTGGTATTGGGTAACATGAAAGGTTAAGGTGTTGATGGTGGTTGCAGAGGCACATATTTGATCTACTATTCTTTGGATGGTAGACAAGACCATGTGATGAGTGGAACCCAAATCCAAACCTAATCTAAAGACTGCCTGAAGCATATTGATAGATAGGCCCAATGTGGGAGACAGTTCACAAAAGGTAGAAATCAAAGAAACCAAACTAGGGGCTTCATCCATGGCATAAATCAGTCTAAATAAGTGGTCTGATTGGGACACAAGGGGTTTCAGAGCGGCTGACACAATGGCCATCAGTGGGGTGGAGTCTCCTGCTTGTGAGGAAGAATGCAAAAGACTCCTCACCCAACAGTGGGCATCTCTATTCACAGTGTCTAATAATGTGAGCCCTTGTTGGGCATGAGATAATGCAGAAGCATTATTAAGTGCAATTGCTGTATGCATTTGTACTTTGGTGAGTGCATCAAGAACTTGATTGGTGATCTCCTGGGAGGGGACACTTGATATTCCCTCTGGGCTGGAGGTAGGAGGAGGAGATGCCATCTGCGCAGCTTGGGTGGCTTGAAGATTTTCTAAGGTAGAATGGATACTTCTCCCAAAGTCAGAAAGTGACCAAACAAACAATAAACAGCAAAATGCTGATTGCACACTCATTTGGTAAAGGGTAACCACTGTGGCACCCAGTTTAAAGAACAATGTGGATGTGGCTAGAAATAATAGTTGGTCAATTATGTCATAGAAATGGCAGAAGAAGTTTAGACTGGCCTGCCATTCAGGATGCATAAGCATGCAAAAAGCAAGCCAGAATGCCAGAGGCATTGCTGACCAGATGACTTGATATGGAGCCAGGCATTGGTAAACAATGAAGTGTTGATGCAGCACAAAGGTGAGAATGATCCCAACAGCGAACCACACTGAACCCACTCCTGACCCAGAGGGTCTTGCTGCAGGGGTGGAATCACAGAGATAGTTTTGATGAGATTCTCAGTATATGGGGCCATTTCAACTGGGGTAGCAAGGAGATGAAAACTCTCTTGCAATTGGTGGATATACGGTTATAAGATCCCCATATATTGCTGCCAAAAATTAATGATAATAGGGCTGTAGAGCCAAAAATATTGGACTCGCTGAACCCAATTGATAACAGAAGGGGCCATAGTACCCAAGAGTACTGGTAAACCCTATCCGGTATATAGACTGACAGGCCACCAGGAAAACACCATCAGGGATACAATTGGAAGAAATAAAATTTGTTTTGGTTTTTTAGCAAAATTTTATTGAAGGAAAAGGAAGAAAATTGACCAACAATTTTCTCAGTGCTATGCAACTGATTAAATATTGGTCAATTGGGGTAGTAACAAGCCAGTATTAGGTCCCACAATTTTAACCTAACTGGCAAATTGTTTGGGAATAGGAAGGTTTATTCCTTGAGAATTGACATCACAAAATTTGGTGATAGGCTGAGTCACTGTCAGA
Organism: Massospora cicadina; assembly: GCA_022478985.1. Classification (NCBI taxonomy): domain Eukaryota; kingdom Fungi; phylum Entomophthoromycota; class Entomophthoromycetes; order Entomophthorales; family Entomophthoraceae; genus Massospora; species Massospora cicadina. The sequence continues at coordinate 11,786 of JAKSZP010005659.1, forward strand.
TTGACCTCAAATATCTGAACTGGGGCTCAGCTACATTTCTGGCGGTTGGCATGATGACATTTGGCCTGACAAGCAACGGTAATCCCCCAAGGCTACCCTACATAGGGGCAGGTCCATTTGGTTGGAAATGGGTTCATGATGTACAACCCACCCATGCTCAGTCACTGAACCATCCATTTGGTCAATGGCATCACATCAGATACAACACCCAAATTGCTAACAGAGGACTTTGAACCCTTGTCAATGGCACCCAATATTAGTTCTATCATATATTGATCAAATTAGAACTATCGGGTATTCCAGCTGATACCTCAGTCTTCATGCCTTTCCAGCCATTTGAGATTTGGGTATCAGCCAGATTGCCACTTGAATTAGATCTGACCAATTTCAATTTGATAATCTCAGCATATATTTTGCTAATTCCCTGCAACAGTTCTGCCAAGGTGAGTGTGGGTATTGGGGGTGGGATCTGAAGTGGAAGGGCTGTTACCCATCGCTCATCTACTACATGAGCAAGATTGCCCTGAGTAACAAGGGGTACTGCCATCCTCTTTGGAGACTTTTTATTTGGGAATAGGAAGATGGCCTGATTGACACCCAAAGGATATTCCCCAGGACTTACAGTTATGCTCTGCTGCCCACCACCAATTGGGGAATATATCAGAATCCCCTAGTTTCCTGACAACACCCTCTGATAACTTATCGCCTTAGATTCTATATATAGATAATAGTGTGATATTACAATAGCATTGGAAATCTTAGTATATATGATTTTATGTATACTAAATTAATCAAATTAAGCATATATAATAGAGCCATGTGTCAGTGTGTAAAAACAGCCACCTAGTCTAATGCTAAAAAATAGAAACAGCCACCTAAAAGATTGACTTATATATATTAACCTAAGAGCTAATGGTTTTACACATTAAGATAATCAATAACTTTTCAGGACTTCAGTTCATCGGTTAACATGATAGACAACGATGATGTCAGGTTAAAGCTTGTCAAGCTTAGCACAAGCCAAAAATCTTTAGATCAGTTAACCACACAGTGCGCTACAGCTTTGACTACCCTTAACGGGCTTTGATGTAACGACTATCTAAAATGCCATCATTTTAGATAAAAACAGTTATCTAGGTTAAATGGTATATGGCTGAGCCATCTATCGTAACTTTCTAGACATAGTCTAAATCGACTTAATGCACCAATGCAGCTATATGTCATACAGCTTTGTTCTTGCAACAACCAGATACCTGTTTTTACTCCAACCAGTCAAAAAGGTATATCGTAAAAGTTTAAACAGCATATAAAAAGTAAACATATAAGGAAAAGTTCCAACAGTGATATTGAAAAAGTAGAGAATTATAAGTATACTAGCCGATTTACCTATGCTTCGCTACGGTGTCTATAAAATTAAAGATTTTCAAATTTATTAATTTAGATTTTATATTATAGATAAACAAAACCACTCAGCCAAATCTAATTACTCAATCGAATTAACCAAAATCCACCAACCACTTAGGCTAACCTAACTGAAATTATCAAATCAACCAATAACTAATCACCCCTCAAACTAAACTGTGTCCGATTAATTTGACCAAAAGCCATCAACCACTCGGCCAAACAAAATAAACCTATCGAATCAATCAAATAATACCAAACTGCTACCCAAAACATCTCTATATATTTAAAATCATCGTGTACGTGACATATCTTCCAAACTACTAAATCAACTTCTACTTAACTTGCCAAAAGTATTTTATTAAATAGGTGAACCAAATTAGGCAGGTTTTTAAAATACATAAAGCTAACATCCAGATACCCGTGCTTTGCTACGGTATTTGGTTTATCAAACGATAAGCTCACATTGTAGCCTATAGGCTGTGCCAGCACTACTCTCAAGCCACTCGGACTAACTGCTCCGCTGTTGCCCTCGTGGCTGGTGAGCTGATTATCCTAACTACTTAATCTACTTAACCTCTAATACTGATTTTTGCTGAGTTTCAGGTGAGCAATTTGGTGAATTATTAGATAATATTCGCCAATTCTCACCCACTCACCCAAATATATTGAACCTATCATATTCGATAGTTTCAGATTCGATCTTATTTGCCAATTCTCACCCACTCACCCAAATAGATTAAACTTATTAGAATCGATTAGCTTCAGGTGAGCAACTTGGTGAATTATTTAATGATATTTGTCAATTCTCACCCACTCGCCCAAACAGATTGAACCCATCAGGCTTGATAATTTCAGATTCGATAAGATTCGCCAATTCTCACCCAAATAGATTGACCCTATCAGACTCGAAGGTTTCAGATGTCAGTCAGTCAGTGAGTGAATGAATGAAATTTTTAAGTAAATATAGTGAACGGTGAGCAACCTTTATCACAACTTAAAAACACATTGATTTATTTTGTATATAAGTATGATGGCAAATCACCCCAAAGCTTATTATCGATTTTTAGAAAAATATGATCATGACAATTTCTACGCCTTTCGATGTCAAATCTATACACAAATTAATGATGTTAAATCATAGTCTCTTTTTGCACTAATGGGTTTTAGATATCAATAAGAGAACGAATTTTATTTGTAACTAGGCTTATACTTGGCACTTAACAAAAAGGTTATCTTTAATAATTTCCCCCTGGTTTATTTAATCTGAGGATTCTTTGATAAACTTTTGCTGCTGTTTAAAAAAACTTGAATTACAAAAGCTGAATATATCGAGGAAGAACTCACTGGGAGCTTGGGCAGACTTGATGCGCCTATCGTATGGGAATGGGTTAATGTACAAGTAAACGTCATCTTTATGAATGTCGCCAGTGAAATTCACCCCATTTGCACTGAGAAAGTCCAACGAACCAGGATTTCTGTCGGTTATATATTTACCGTCGCTCGTGCGATTCAACTCAAAATATTCAGATGTAAGGTTTGCTGTCTTTGTCCATCCGCCAGGTTTGAGGTTCAATGCGAAGTCTATCATTTAACTCAGGGCTCAAGTAAGGAGGTTCAAAGAAAACTTTTCCAGTTTTATCTTCCACACGGACGGCTACTGACTCGCACCCGGGGCGTTCAACTTTATACTTGTAAGGTACATCTGGGTTGATTTTAATCCCATTAGAATGTTCGTTGGTCTTGGGTTGGGACCATCTAGTACTAAAAAAAAGAAGGTTCGTTGGTAGGGGCTTGAGAGTGTAATCTCAAAAGGTTAAGCACCGTTGGAATTTGAAAAAGGTACATTGTGATTACTTACATAACTCGATACTACGCTAATTTATAATCCCCGATTACTTCCACTGTGCAGTTTGATGTGGGACCCGGCTTTGAGGAGTATGAATTCTAAAGTGCGATATATGCATAAGAATCCATCTGTAATATCCATTAACAATTTACATTATTGCTTGATTTTTTAAACTAATTGGCTATTATAATATGCATATTATATTATAAAAAGCTAATAGCCTATGTAACTCTTATTATGTTCGAAAATAATATTTTGGTGCATTTCAGTCCCACTGTTTAATCCTTTTTTGGTATTAGACGATCCCAACCCGAAAGGTGAGCCATCGAAGTTCCCGTCTCATCCATTAGTTCATTTTATTCTGAAAATCCCTCATATGAGTTTTATTTTTCCTTATCATTTTTATAGATAAAGCTATTAAAAATAGTTTTATTTAAGTTATCAAATAAATAGGTTTTCGTTTATCTTGATTCTTATAATATTTTATTTTATTATGATTTTATTAGGATCTGAGCATCTAGGAAATTGGGCCAGATTTCACTGCAGGATCAAAAATTACTATTTTGGTTGAACACGGAATTCCAGGATATCTGAAATGTTGCTTGCATCTAGCCATAGTTTTATTGAGGAATCCCTAAGTCCGCAACAATATCAGATTATGCGGCTTTATTCTGGAAGTTTATTGTTTAGACATTATAATTACTGTTTGCAGCATGTGTCAGTTTATACTTAAACTGTTAAATAATATTAGTTCCTTAAACCTAGCTTAGATATATGTAATATCAACCTGGTAGATATACTGATTCGGTGAGCAGTTTAAATATAAATAATAAACTACATAATTACTGAGTATCTAAACTTGGGTATTAGAACATGCATGCTATATTCTAATAACCAATGCAACGTTTGTGTCAGATTATGCAGCCCTAATCTGGAAGTTCATGTTTAAAGGCATTGCTACAGTTGCTGTTTTTAGCATGTGTCACTTTACATCTAAACTATCGACAAACAATATTTGTTCCTTATAATACTGAATCAGATATCTATAATATCAACCTGGTTGATAACTGATTCGGTGAGCAGCATTAACTCAGATTTAAATTTTGGCTAAGGCTGTTTTTATTTAACTAAGCAATTTACCCACCGTTACTTGTCACGGTCGGAAAACTCCCAGTTCCCGACTGCTATCTTGTTAATTCAGCGCCGATCTTCGACACCTAAGGAAAATCCAGCGCGAGGTTGGACAACAAACCTCTGAATTAGGGAACCTCGAAACGAGGGAAAAGACGAAAAGGTAAGCGAGGTTGCAACCCCGGAATTACCCTTATTTTATTTATATTCTAATAAAACTACCGCGCTAGAGAAAATCCCAATAATTTGAACTCGATCCGCCCATAAGACAAGGTAAGGGCGGCCTCAAAGCCACGGGAGTAGCCCAGCTCGGGGCAGAAACTCCAGAAGAAGAATTCTGAACGAGGTATGGAATTGCGTGGGCTCGACCTTAAAGGTCGCCCTTCTGGGGCTCAACCAGCCCCAAACCCGACCAAAACCTAAAAATCTTTTAAAGCAATTCGGCTCGGGATTCGGAAATTCCGAACCGAGCCAAAATGTAACGATTGGTCGAAACCGACCGTTACATTACTCAGGTTTATAATTTACCAGAGGATTCTAATTGATTATTTTTAGCTTTGGATATCGGTAGATGGGCTATTAATATATTATTGAAGCAAGTGATTGAACCTATCAAGTTAACAAATAACTAAACTGCGTAGCCGAAACCATTTTTAATAAAGGTTTGGTGGTAGCAGGAACCATCCCAAGTAGGCAACCACCCTATCTTCCTTAATGTTTTAACTCCATATCATTATTTAATGATGATAAGAGGAGATGGGAGGAAACAAAGTTTTGTCCTAGCCAGTATAGGTTTCAAACTTTAATAACTTTTAGTACCCCACCTTTGCTTGAGGTTACAGTCGTGCATAACTTTTCTAGAACACCATATCCTTATTTAAATCAAAAGATGAAAATAGCAATTGTCAGACTTCCAATATTGAATGGGGATTAATTGGATAAAGTCAAAGTCAAATCATCTCTTCCATCTGACCCATTGATTACAATGGCAAATTCACCATGATATCAAACCTAAAGATGGAAATAAGGAATAGGACTCATCTATATTGAAAATAGGAAATAAATCAAAGGTATTGCCTTAAGACTCTGTTGGCTACAATTAATATGAGTGTGAAAATTGGGGTTGCGCAGGATATATTTAATACTAAAGGTTATAAGTTCCCATATTTGGAGATGTGAATAGTGGATAATCTAGATTAGAGTAGATCACTTTATTAATTTGTTTTTAAATGAGGTGGCCTCATGCCTATTGAACTCCAGTCAAAATTCCTCAAACTAAAACCTAAAAGCAAAACTTAATAATATATCTAACCCAAAACTTAAACAATTTTTTTGCTTTTAGTTTTTATAATATAACTTGTCAAAATTTTTCTTGGTTTGTCTCACTTTTTGTAATTCAACCTGTTAATCCCTAATTGTAATTGGGTCTCAACATGTCTGAATTTACTAGTATCAACCTTAAGTCAACTTCTTATTTTGTAATTATTCTATATCAAAGTTAGGGTCATCTCAATTTGCTGAATTAGAGAATTTGTTGATAATTTATATGAATTGACAACACTATACATCTTGGGTTTAACCTTTGGCCGCAAGAAATCTGCTTAGAGTTGATTGTTCATCATTTTGAATCATTTAGCTAGAGAAGCGAGTTTGACAAGTAATTTTTGTTATGACAATCTTCTAAAGTTTGAAAATGGGTTCTCAATATAATAAATCATCAAGAGTCAACAACAGTAATTTAGATTTATAATAATCTATTAAAGTTTGGAGACAGTTTCTGGATATAAAATTGTCAGGAGTTGTTAAAAAGTAATTCAGATGTTCTGATGATGTGGTGGGCTTAGATATGGTTTTTAGGAGTAATAATTCAATCAATAGCTTGAATACAATTTCCTTGAGAATAAAACTATTGAAAGTTGGTTGTTTGCCTTCTCGGCAGCTGATAGCTGCTATTGCAAGGTAATCCCATAACCTTAGGCTATTGACATTAGTGACAATAAATTTAACCTAATTAAAATTAAATATAGAGAGTTTAGCTGTGAGTATATTGATATAAAAGAGTTTGGATTGTGATCCCAAATCTAGTCAATATTTTCAACAGGGAGTAAGTTGTACTGTCCTCCACTACACCTAAGGATAAGGAAGATCCTGATCATTGCTCCACAAGGGGCCTTTATAGATATGATACCCCAAGATTCACTAAAATGTAAAACTCTTCAAATAGAAAAGGATCAAATTTCTTTTCTATTAGTTTAAGGTAGCTATTATTAATGAATTTAAACAGAGATTATTTAGCAAGCTTATGCCATCCAGATAGCTCTTGCCCCTTGATATATTTTTTGAAAATAACTCTTCTAAATCCAAGCAGCTTTATAGCCTGTTTATTCCATTTGGCCCTGTCCTAGTTACGGTGCTGAAAAAATTGGTGCTTCTTGGCAGTCCTTATAAGTTGCTGATGAAATAAAAGACGTTAAAAATATGGACAACAATTTCAATCAGGAAGCCTCTTAGGATAATGGGGTCATAATATTACCCAATGGATAAGTTAAGCTTACCTTATAGTTGATGCCCATAACCAGCTTCACTTGAGTTTATTGATGAGTATAAGGAGAAGCTCCGTTTGTTAATAAAAGTGAATAACAACTAATATTAACCAACTTAGGACCAATGGTTCAGCAACTACTTGTTAGTATATATATGCCTGATGTAACGGTCGGGTTAAACCGATCATTACATTTTGACTCGAATTCGGAAATCCGAATCTCGAGTCAACACTTTCTGAGGTTTATGCAGGGTCCAGCACTGGGCTGTGCCCCTCCCGCACTATTCTTAGGCCCCTAAGAGCCTAAGAATAGTGCGGAAGAAACTCCCAGAAGGGCGACCTTAAAAGGTCAAGCCCACGCAATTCTGAACTCAGTTCAGAATTTTTCATTCCCGCTCTCGCGTGGGATTCTCTGGTGGCCTCGGGGCCGCCCTTGCCTTGTCTTATCTGGTATCCCGCGAAGAGATAAATATTTGTATCCTAAACAAAATAATGGGATTTGGCATCGAGAACCTAGACTCCGCCAAATACCCTGGTTTTTTATGTCTCGTTTGTGGTGCTCTAAGTCATCGGGATTGAATTCGCCCGCGAGTTTATTTTCGATAATAAAACAAGGCTAATTTCAGGGTCGAATCCTCGCTTACCTGGGTCGTCTTTTCTCGCTTTTCGAATTTTCCAAAAATCCAATGTTGAATTGGCAAATATGACGAATCAAAGCACTTATCCCGAGGGAACCTCATATTAGACAAACATTTGGCACCCATCGCCAAGGCAAGATGGCAATCGAAAACTGGGATGTTTTCGATCGTTACACCTGAAGGATGGCCCATCCAGATTAGAGCTTCTGCTAATACTTCTACTATGAATTATTAATTTTAAATTTATTTGAGGTGGGCTGAACTGAGGATAATACCGCACTGATGAAGGATAAAGGGGATTCAAATTAATAGGAAAGGATGATAAAATCAAAAAACCTCCATGTGAAGCGTATGATAGGACAGGAACTCCATGGACTGCCATGCTATTTGCTATCTCAGATTGGGGCATTGGTGCGCAATGCCAACACAGTCATAGTCATCCCCTACCCAAAGTTCCTATACCAGAATCAAACTTGGGGAGGCAGTGGTAGAGGGTCCATATTCTACCACTGGGGTATCCTCCCCTTATGAATAATTAATTTTAACCTCTAGTTTACTACCCACTGAAGTTGGCATGAGGGTTAATTGATACCTCAGATATCTTATACAAATAGCTATTTATCTTTTTATGCAAATTTTAGATCACACTATCAAATAATACTATGAAACTAAGTCTAATTTTATTCCCTCCATTTGTATACCTTTGCCATCTATCAATATACCCCTCCTTTTTTGGTAAATTGAAGTGTGATAGTTTAAAATTGTTGGTTAATTAATGATTTTCATCACTAAATGGCTCAGTTGGATGAGGGGACTTTTCCTTACCTGTAGACTCAACTCACTCCTAAAGTAATACTTTCATGTCTGAGTCTCATCTGCAAATAAAATCATCACTTTTGTCACACTTGGATTGCATAAATATTATTAAAGCTCAATGGAGATGGTGTTTTAGCAGTTCAAGGAAGCCTTTTGACAGTCACGTCCTGGAAGTCAAGGTCTTGCTGGCCCAGAAAGACCTCTCAGATATCAAGAAGCTTATAAGTCCCAAGGAACTTCTAGGTTACACAGACCACAAGGAGACTGTGGCCCCCCTGGCCCCACAGATCAACTGGTGTTGGGATTTTTGCCCATATTCCCATCCCGCTAGATTACCTGGTATTGCTAGGGGAAAATTCCCTAAGGCAAAGTAAATTGGAAATTGGTTGGACCAAGTTTTAGAGGAACTATGTTCAGGGGATTTTGGGAAATTCGCCTGGTTGTATCCATCTGGGGATTGATCTGGATGAATACCTAAGATCTCATCAAGCGGAGTTGCCGATGAAATAGGGGCATCTGATAGTAATTAACTATCAGGTGTACCAATTGGGATTGGTCAGATTTCATCGCCAACTGATTGGGAATGAATAGTGAGTTGCAAGGCGAGTAATGCCACCTGCAACTAGTGAATTGATTGGTTGGTGAAGTGACCTGCTTTAATGGGTAATAAGTCCCATTACCTAAGCAGGTCACTAGCCAATTATGGTTGATTTGCTTGGATTGAGAGGAAAATGTTAGGGACACGTTTTCTGACTCTTTCCGTTTGAAGCCTCAAGGATGTCCAACAACAGAATCCTAGCCAGGATAGGGAAGACCATCACTGCCAAGATGAGGAAGGGTGATTCAATAGCAATGGTTGCCATTTCATAGAAGAGGTGTCAACTGAGGGTTAGACAGCCAAATTCCCTACTATATAATTCTCTAGGATTTACTATAATAAAAAACCTTAGTTTTAAGATAACAAGTACTTTACAGTAATATTATCAATTTGGTATATAGTTAGACTATCAGCTTCTATTGTGTCATTCTATCTCAAGGAAATTATTGCAGAAGTCAATAATTGGAAGACTCTCAGAGAGAAGAGTAAAGATCTGAGTGGGGATCTAGAGATGAATGAACCACAATCAGGGATAGCTGCTGACTATGTGTTGGGCTGAGAGAGACTGTCACCTGGGTATCTTAACAAAGATTGGGTGGACAAGAGTATAGGGAATGAATCCCTACAAGTATGACTTCAAGAGTATATAATTGGAAATATCGGCTGAGCGTTGGGCTGAATAATAGTTCAATCTCACCTATGGATAATAGTCACCATACTATTATTGATTAATATATTTTATACAACGTGACAAAGTGCACAAGTAAATTGAACCTGTGCAGTAAAAAGGTTACTGGGTTGACAGCCGATAATCAATCCTAGAGTAAATTTTTACAAGTTGGTGCTCACTACAGGGGTAGTTGAGTAAAAAAATTTATTTTAATATCATATAAAGAAGAACTACGCAAGCTGTGGACTAAGATCGCCACTGTGAATCAGAATGCCTTAAACTCAGTGGACCATTGGGAGTTCATGGCCTTGAAAGAACAAGTCGCCAAGGTGGAGGAAGGAGTAGAGAATGTAGCTAACTTTTGGAACGAGTTACTTGGCAAAGTAAATCTTGTTGAAGAAGAAAGAAGGGGACCTCATTTGAGAGGTCCTATACCTGAAAATGGATCAAGAAGCATATTGCATTCATTTAAGAAAGTTTGGTGCAGATATTGAGAAATTAATCAAACAAGTAAAGGAACTTAAATCTCACAGATGTGCTTTTGAGCCCAATATGGCCAGAGATGCCAAAGAGAGAAGTCCTCGCACAATACTTGGGAAGTCAAATACCTCAAGGAATATGCCATCCACTTTCAATGCCATTTTAGAGATGACGCCCAAAGTCACTCTGCAAATTAGCCAAGTAGCCAAACCAAGAAAATTGGCCAGAAATGACTTGGAGGAATTTAAGGCAACGCCGGAATTTCCAACATTTTATTGGGATAATGCCCCAGCATTTTTATGACTGTTCAACATGACTATGAATAGCTACGGAGATTGTCAAAAGGCGTTGATGGTCATAAACTGCCTGGACACTGACTGTCAAAACTTAGTATTACCCCACCTGGAGGGGGACAGCTGATCATATGCAGAGGCAAAGGCGGCCATCATGAAGGAGTTTGGGAGTCCAACCTGCATGTCAAAATGCAAGCAAGAATTTATGGGAATTCAATTCCATAAAGATGAGTCTCTTGCTAGCTTTGCGGGTCAATTTTACCAGGAGTTACAGATCCTGTCCAGAGCAAAAGTATTAGATAACTTTGATGCTAGAATTGCTTTGCAAGTGGCCCTTCAGCCCTATCACAATTTGCATTGTATGATGTCTTCCATGTTTGTGATGGAGATAACTTCATCACAAATGGTAGACAACCTGAAGATTTTTGGAGCAACGTTTGATGCCCTAAATAGAAGCTTCAAGTCAAATCTGGTACAAAATCCAAATCTCATGAAGGGAAATGAAGGAGCAAAGGAGGCTACCAATCAAACCATGCCAGTAAATAAGCCCTAAGAATTCAGATGGTTAAGCAATAAAGAGAAGTTCTACTATCAGTGTGGTGGGAAAATACATTTTGCCATACACTGCAATAAGCTGAAGGATCAGATTAACATGGTCCAGGTCAAGGAGACAGCAGTCGCCAAGGATTTGGGAAAAGGACCCACTGCCTAGACAAGGAACAGTCTAGAGCGGCTGAGAAACCTGTTCCCCCAATATCATGAATGAAGGAATAGATATTAGCGATCTGTTCATAGACAACAATCAGGATCAGCTATGCCAAGTGGTCAATATGGATGTGAATGTCTTGACCAGAGCTGGGGCAAAGAAGATCGACCCCAAGATAATCTAGGAAGTTTCCTGGCCATACGCCTGAGAACTGGCAGAGAAGATTTGAACCACTGAGAATCCTGAAGAGTTATCAGACGTCCGTTTAGATGAGGCCAATCTGTCTATCCCCCTTGGCATGATAAAGGAATCATTTCCTGAGTTATTGGCGCAAATTATTCTTACCCTAGACACAGCTAATAATGCCGCCATCTACTCAGTAAATACTATATTACATTACACCAAGTGTATGCATATAGATATACAAGTGAATAGAGTGAGGGTGAGGGCAATTGTCGACAGTGGAGCACCCATCAATATTGTGTCAACCAAGCTGGTAAAGAGGATGAAGATCTCACCAGACTTGAAACACAAGAGAGAATATGGGACATCTGGGCTGAACACCACTGTTTCCTGTGGAGTGTATAGTGCGCTGCTGCTATGATTTGGGTCATTGGTGGTATCTGCACCAGCAATAGTTTTGGCAAACCAAAACTATGATATCCTGATCAGAATGGAGTTTCTATGGAAGTACAGAGTTAAATGTAACTTTGAGGATAATACGTTAACCATCCTGGGTCAGACGTTACCTTTGGTATACCAGAAGGATGGTGAAGCTCTGTTAAATTGAAGAAACAACTTCATTAATCTATTATACAATAATGGCATTTTACTGATTCAATACTAGTTAGTTAGTAGGAAGTGATGAGAAATGCTGACAGAAATCCTAGAAAACTGGGGCATTCCACTAAGGATCAAGAAAGAAAGGACCATACCAGCCAGATCGCAGATAATAGTCAACACAGGGTTGACTTTGGAGATTCCTGAGCTGTTGTATGGGGAGGTTGGAAGCCCCTGGAAGAAGTCCAGAGTGGAGCCATGGGTGGCTCCTGGGATAATAATGCCAGGCCATGGAGAAATTCGAGTTCTCCTGGAGAATTTGAGTGAAAAACTGATGAAGATCAAGAGGAATCAGATTAACACATATATTCATTTGATCCCAATGGCTGAATTGAGATGATTTCACCAATTTTGGGTCTCTCAATGAAATGGGATTACTGGCTGGGGTAGTAAAAAGCATCAAACTATTGGTTGATTGAGAGCAGCTCGCTGATCTGCCGGAAGGCCAGCAGGAAGAGGTGCTTGAACTATTTGAAAAATATTGGGAAGTGTTTGCTCAGGATGACCATGATTTGGGATGCGCACAAGATGTAATTCACAAGGTTGACACCGGGGAAAATCTACTGATAAGGATGAGACTAATCCAAAGATTGAAAGCCACCAAAGCAGTAGTGGAGGACGAACTCATCAAACTAGTAAAGCATGGGCTTCTAGTTCTGTTGTCAAGTCCCTGGGCGAGTCCAATTATGATTGTAATGAAGAAGGATGGATCGAGCTGGGTGGTGATTGACTACTGGAGGCTGAACAAAATTACAAAGAAGGATTTGTATCCCCCACCAAGGATTGACAATGTGCTAGATCATTTAGGAGAAGCAAAGTATTTCTCCGCGAGGGATCTAATCTCAGGATATTGGCAGATTGACTTGCCAGAAGAAGACCAAGAAAAATGTGCAATTACTACCGCGCAGGGGTTATACCAGCTGATGAGGATGCCTTAGGGCCTCTGCAATGCGCCTGCAACGTTCCAGAGGGCCATGGACGCGATATTAAGCGACCGGAAGTTGTTGTGCATCCTGTATATCTGGACAATATCAATGTGTTCAGTATAACGTTTACTGATCACTTGCACCACTTGGAAGAAGTTTTTAAGCGACTGTCTGCGGCTAACCTGAAGATCAAGCCAAGGAAGTGCCACTTCTTCAAGGAAGAGTTGGAATACCTGGGATTTGTAATCAACTCAAGTGGATTGCAGCTGCAAACCCAGAAGATAGCAGCTATAGAGCATATGGCTGTACCAAAGAGTGTCCAAGACATCCAAGTATTCCTTGGGATGGTCAGATACTATAGGAGATTTATTTGGGACTTCTTCTGAATAGATGAGACATTGTTCCATTTATTAAAGGATTCAAAAAAAGGATCCATGTGGAATGAAGAGGCCCAGGACTCCTTTGATGAGTTACGCCAGTATTTGATAGATTCGCCAATTCTGAAATATCCAAATTTTGATTGGGAGTTTATCATTCAAACTGATGCTTCATTGATGGCAATTGGTGCTGTACTGAGCCAAGTAGACAAACTTGGGGACAAGCATCTGTTGGTATATGTGAGCCAGACACTCTCAGCTGCTGAGAGGAACTACACCATGACTGAGTGTGAATGTCTTGCGGTCATTTACCATGTAAGCAGTTTTGGGTGTATGTCCAAAGAATGCACTTTAAGGTGGTGACGGACCACTCATTGCTGCGTTGGCTGCACAATCTAAGGGAACTGGAAGGATGACTGGCCCGATGGGCACTTAAGCTTCAGGATTACAATTATGAGATAGTCCACTGATCAGGGGCTTCTCACCAGAACTCGGATAGCTTATTGCAGTTGCCAATGGTCCAGCTGGTATACCTGCAGGCAGATGAGCTAATCCAGAGAATGGTCGAAGGAAGAATTGGGGATGAGCCCCAAGAAATTCAAGGTGCACTTGAAAAGCGATGGAAAACACTGAGACTATGGATGGACAAGTATTCAAGATGTTCAATGGGAAGCGGCTATTATTCCCAAAACCATCAGAAAGAGCAGCAATAGTACAAGCAGCTCACAAGGTTGTCAGGCATGGAGGCCTGAGGAAAACAACTGACCATATTCGCCAGTATTATTACTGGGAATTGATCAACTATGATGTCGCGGATCATATGGCTTATTTCATGGAGTGCCAGCTGCACAAATCACACAAGAATACAACTGGATACCAACTGGTCCGCCCTGGATTCGCCTGGCACATGGTGTCCATCAATGTGATGTGACTTCTGACAATGAGCACAGGGGGAGTCAAGTACATCATAATTGCCATCGACCATCTGGTGAGATGGGTCAAGATGAAGGCCCAAACAAGAGTAGATGCTACCAGTACCGCGAGGTTCATCCTGGATCAAGCAGTATATTGGCATGGATGTCCGCAAGTCTTGCTGAGTGACAATGGGACCAACTTCACGTCTTATGTGATCCTGAGGTTAAATGAAATAATGGGGATCCAAGGAGTCATGTCAGTACCATACTGGCCAGAGACAAATGGACTAGTAGAATGGGTCAATGGGATGCTGGCTGTGACGCTGAGGAAGCTAGTCACAGGGAGAAATTCCACGTGGGGAACATACCTAAGTTTGGTGACATTTGCCTACAACATTAGTCATCATACGGCAATGGGAAAGATGCCATTTAAATTATTATATGGAAGAAAGGCCGCGTTGCCACTGATTTTATATTTGGTGGTGGAACCTACATTGGGGATGAGTACCAAGCAATACCTGAACTGACTGAAAAGTATCCTGATTGATATGCAATTGCAAGCATTTGATACAAACTTGAAGAAAAGGATAAAAGCAAAATTGACAGATGACAAAAACCAACCAGCCTTAGAAGGATATCAAATAGGGGAAAGAGTCGCATATTGCGATATGCATGGTTTTTGATGAAGAAACAAATTAGATGCGTTGTGGTAAGGTCTGTTCAAAGTAAATGCCAAGATAGTGACCAATGCTTACTCCATCAAGAATCTCTTGGATGGAAGAGTTGTAAATTGAGTCCACACTAAGTATCTAAAGTGTTGGATCGAGGAAAAAATTAAAAAAGAATTCCTGGAGGACCAATGAACCATTAAGTTGGTCATATCCTAATGATTAAGTCAAGTCCAAAAAAAGGACCTCTGAACCAATCTAGATGGTTAATTTCGAAAAATTGACCTCTGAACCATGGAAAACTGGTAGGTTTAAGTACCCAGGACCCAGTTTGGGGGAAAATGGACCTCTGAACTGAAACAAGGTCAAGTCCCATAGTAAAAAAGAAGAATAAAGACAAAAAATTTGATAAAAGTATATTGGAAAAAAGATTATAAACTGCATAGATAAAAAAACCAATATATTTTGATAATTTTTATTTTTATTGATTGTCCTTGGTACAGGGATGATTCTTCCTAAGTCGCCTCTTGGGGGAGGGAGGATGGATCATAGTAGAAATAAACAGCCCATCAAAATCGATATGCAATCAGATGCTTATAAGGGTGAGACCTACATGAAACCAAGTTTGTTGAGTGGATGCCAAGTACTGAGAAAAAGTGACAAGGGGGAGGGAAATTAAGATGTCAGAAGATGCCAATCGTGAAACCCTGGAGTGGGGAGGAAAGCATCAGTATAAAAAGAGGCAATTGGAAAACAACCCTGAGTAATCCTGATATGGCACCGGAGCCAGAAGATTAGTCCTGAGCGCCTGCCAATGGGCTTCATCAAGGAAACTGGACATGTGGGCCAGCTACAAAGAAGGAATACTCAACAGGGGTTGCCGAATCATGCCCCCTATCAATGCCATCAGCGGAAGATACCAATGGGAAGCTCTGGAGAAGAGATAGTTGTGCAGAGAGTGGATTGCATCCTGCAAGTGGTGACTATGGGCTTCACAGAAGCTAAAGCTGAACAATCGGTGGAAACCAGGTGAGGCTGGAAGTTTCATAGACCAACTTCTAAGAACTTGGCCAGCAAAGTGAAGAGCATAAGCGGTAGTATCTTAATCCAGAAGGTTGTCAAGATCAGAGGGATTCAGCACTAATGTCAAAGCCTCAGTGACTTGGGCCTGGATTTCAGTGTAGGGGAGCTCGAAGTGTATGCTGTTACTGATTAAGAGCTTAGAAACCAGAACAGCAGGTTTGTAAAATTGGACGAGTTGG
Source organism: Massospora cicadina (assembly GCA_022478985.1). Classification (NCBI taxonomy): domain Eukaryota; kingdom Fungi; phylum Entomophthoromycota; class Entomophthoromycetes; order Entomophthorales; family Entomophthoraceae; genus Massospora; species Massospora cicadina. Next base: position 27,897 of record JAKSZP010005659.1, read on the forward strand.
AAGAGGAACTCAAAAAGCAGGTCCAACCCAGCCAGAAACGAATGATCCAGAGCAACCAGCATAATCTCTTGAGCATCTACAATGATGTTCAGAGCGTTAGCAAAAGGAGCTGAATCCAGGAGGATTTTGAAGTCCAACTCTGGAATCAACTGCAGAGGAAGAGTCAGCCAAGAGTTGTTTGAAATGATGGCCATCCTGGTTTTGGAGGGATTAGTTACCATTTCTGGTAATTTGAAAGAAGGACTAGCCGCTTGCACCAGACTAGGCGTATGAGTCCTACAAGGACCAGAAAAGAGGCTCCGTTGAGCATCCTGACTCATCTGCTGGAAGAGACGGAGGTCTGGATCAGACAGACTATTGAGGAGCTGCTGGTAGCGAGATTTGGAATTTGACATATGAGCTGGACGAGAGGGGGATGTTGGACTTATATAGAAGTTGACATTATGCACTCTATAATCAATTAAGCTCCAATTTTGGGGAAATTAATCTTAAAATTAATGAGATAAGTTCTTCAAGGGAAGAATTAAGAATGACTTATGCCAAGAGTTTATGAGTAAAATAACAAGGGCGAATAATAAATAAGTATTCTTAATTAAGCTGTGAAATGAACATCGATGGCAAGAGTCTCCTGTCTAGGATGAGGAGAAAATCAGGAATTTAAGGACGCCGGACCAAGAATCCTGAGTATGACAGTAGGTTATATACCCTGACAGGGGGGAAACTGGATCCCAGGATTAATATTGTCATGAGTAAATCGATCAGCCTGGCATGACAGAAGGTCACGGGGACTGTGCTCTGAGAAGGCAGTAGTGAGGAGGAAGAGGAAGAACGCTGTATGCTGAAGGTTGTCCTGAGCAGCGTTGAGTATTGATGAGTGTACTATTCTTGAACCAATGAAGTATTTGACCAAGTGTCCAGAATGATGTTCTCATGCCCCAGTCCTTTTCTTGCTGGAAATCTAGGCAAGAGGGGGGATGTGTTGGGATTTTAGCCTATATTCCCAGACTGCTAGATTACCTGGTATCGCTAGGGGAAAATTTCCTAAGGCAAAGTGAATCAGAAATTGGTTGGACCAAGTTTCAGAGGAACTATGTTCTAGGGATTTTGGGAAATTCGCCTGGTTGTATCTGTTTGGGATCAATCTGGATGAATACCTAAGATCTCATTGGGTGGAATTGCCAACAAAATAGGGGCATCTGATAGTGATTAACTATCAGGTGTACCAATTGGGATCAGTCAGGTTTCATCACCAACTGATTGGGAATGAATAGTGAGTTGTGAGGCGAGTGATGGCGCCTGCAACTAGTGAATTAATTGATTGGTGAAGTGACCTGCCATAAGGGGTAATAAGCTCTATTACCTAAGCAGGTTGCTAGCAAATTATGGTTGATTTGCTTGGATCAAGAGGAGAGTGTTAGGGACACGTTTTATGACTCTTTCTGTTTGAGGTCTCAAGGATGTCCAACAATAGAATCCTAGCCAGGATGGGGAAGACCATCACTGCCAAGATGAGGAAGGGTGATTCAATAGCAATGGTTGCCATTTCATAGAAGAGGTGTCAACTGAGGGTTAGACAGCCAAATTCCCTACTATATAATTCTCTAGGATTTACTATAATAAAAAACCTTAGTTTTAAGATAACAAGTACTTTACAGTAATATTTAACAATTCAGTATATAGTTATACTATCAGCTTCTATTGTGTCATTCTATCTCAAGGATATTATTGCAGAAGGCAATAATTGGAGGACCTCATAGAGAAGAGTAAATATCTAATCGGGGATCTAGAGATGAAGGAACCACAATCAGGGATATCTGCTGACTATGTGTTGGGCTGAGAGAGACTGTCACCTGGGTATCTTAACAAAGATTGGGTGGACAAGAGTATAGGGAATGAATCCCTACGAGTATGACTTCAAGAGTATTTAATTGGAAATATTGGCCAAGCGTTGGGCTGAACAATAGTTCAATCTCAACTTTGGATAATAGTCACCATACTATTATTTATTGATACATTCTATACAACATGACAAAGTGCACAAGGAAATCGAACCTGTGCAGCAAAAAGGTTACTGGGTTGATGACCAATAATCAATCCTAGTGTAAATTTTAACAACTGGTCTTCAGAATCTTCAAGGGGATACTGAGCCACCTGGGCCTTCAGGCCCTCCAGGACCCCTATTCCTACTGTATCAGAACTAGAAGATGAGACACCCTATTTATGCTAAATTTGACATTAAAGGACATGTCACACAATTATAAACTCAAATATCTGCTGTATCAGAGTTTGTGATGTAGACCTTGCTGGTCAAACACTTAATGCTATATACCATCAAAGCCTTAGCTAAAGGACTTACCAATGTTAGCAGCTTTTCTCAATTATATGCCATCAATTAGCCATATTTAATGAGTGACTTGTTTTACTTAGCTATCAGATGTAACCATCAAGGCTGAGCAATTCTCTACTCAGGATCTTATAAAACCCAAAAGTTGTTACTCTAGGGCTTAAGAAACATCTTGCCAATAAGTCTTCTGTCACTGTAGTGATGACTCAATGTGCTAGCTTGTAGAATTTTAGAATTAAACCCCAGATTGATCAAATGCAAACAATGGAAAACCTTAATACTGATTCTTTGGATCCTGCCCAAACTTTATGCCAGGAATTAATTTTGTCTACCCCCATTACTACTAGCTTTAATCTGCTTTTCAGGAAAAGTATGTCCCAAGTGAAGGTAGAATTTCTTCCATAATTTACGTTTATGAGAGTGACATGGAAGAGGCCACTGATAGACAAAAAGTAAAACACCTGCCAACCTGTTTAGTTTGCATTTACCAATAAATCATGGTTCCTCAATCAAAAAACTAAACTTGGCCATCAAAATTAACTACATGCTAAACAAATTTGGAAGTGACCAGATATTGAAAATTGGTGGCTTTATAGGTTAACAGAAAGTTTTTATTGATAAACTTTCTTTCTGTATGTAGACAAGAGGTATGATCTGACCCAGACACAGTTTAGCTCAACAAAAACAATAAAAATAAGCAATTAAATTAGAAAAACATGCAAAGCCAGTAGAAGTTATTTTATTGATTATATAATCCTTCTATCTATAGATGACTAATGGAATTTTAATACCAATCTACTGGAAATCATTAACATCATTTGCTGTTAAATAACTTTACTTCCATCAATAATTCCCCACATTATGTTACTCGCCCTTAAAATTGACCCCATAATTTTATTATTCTAATGTATTTGAAACTTATTCCAAAGCCTATTGGAAGTCTGTTCATGCAAATTAGTCATATTTGATCCATTATTTGATTGACATAATTGATAATTTAAAGATTTCCTCTATGAAGCCTAAAATCATCAAAACTAGCTAGATTGGCATCCAGGCTAATTTAAATAAAGTTACAATTTTAGAGATTCCCACATGAAAGCCTAAAAACATCAAAACTATTTATTAAAATTGGCATCTATGCCCAACAAATAAAGTGCTAATTTTGTAACATATTGCAAGAAACATATTCTTGTTTTATGATAACACATCTTAGATTATTCATTTTACTTCTCTAACATATCTATTCACACAAGCTCCTCTGCGGCCAATACAACATCAATAAGATGGTAAAGAGACCTTTTTACATCCTCTCTCTTCAAGGGTCATCAGAAAAATAGTAAAAGAAAACCAGATTTGTAACACCCTTTGTTGGGCCAGAACAACACTGAAAAGGTGGCAGAGAGGTCATTTGTACAATTCCCTCATTTTCTAAGAGTCATCAGAAATAAATTAGGCAGCGTCTATCTCAAGAAAAAAGTAACAGCGCTAAAGAAAATGAGAACTCTTATAAGGAAGAAAAACAAACTTAGCAGTATCTGTTGCCAAAGAATTTGACAAAGATAATTTGACATAACCGGTTGTTAAACATCACCAAAAATTGAAGGCCTTAACTTAACTATAAAAATTACTTTATTAGTTAGATATAATAGATGTATAAAACAATACTATATAATGTTTGTTCTTTTTTTATTTATATTTATATTTTTTTTTTATTTTTCATTTACCTTTTCTCGTTTTTGTAGATGAAAGCCATGCTTAAAGTTTATCATGCACTCTTGATTTTCATGTCACTAGGCAATATCATCACATTAGCTTGATCATGTCATGGTAAGATGCAAGCTCATACATTGAGATCAAGAGAAAATATGTTATTACTTGTTTCTTTCTATCTAGATTGGTTCATTCAATAAAGTTGGTAACTGACACCTAATTTTTCCATGCCCTGAGGTTAAAATTTCAGGTGTGATGCATAGTTTCGTTCTAGTTTTATTCCAGGGTGCATATATTTTAGCATAAAGTTGTCAGGTATTTCCAACGGTAGGCCAGTTTCAATAATGCACCGCACTTTGGATTTGCCAATTAAAAAGCTGTTGTGCCCTCAAAGGAATTCTATGGCACTATTCAAGTCAGTCTGGCATTCATTAGAACGTTAATCAGTCTGAAATAATTTTTGTGATGATTCTATTCACATATTTAGATTGATAAAATTGTTTATCTTAGTTTGTGGTGGAACACCTTTTTTAATTGTAGAACATCAGAAAGGTTTACTCTAGAATTTGAGGAAGAGTTTATTTAAAATAACACAGAATCCCATAATGTCACATGAAGTTGGTGCCAATTAAAATGTCATAATTCTGGATTGGTAAAATAATTGCCAGTGGCATAAGATAAGTGATCCAAACTGTAAAGGCAGAAAATTGTAGGCTCACTTGGAAGTAATTGTTCATAGGACCATTGTCCCATAATTCATACTCTGGTTTAGATCTGGTACAAGTCTTAGTTTTTCAACAACTTCATAGAGAAAAAATTAATTGGAGCTTTTCTGTCAATAATACTCTACTATACTAGACTTGATTTTAATATATATCCACATATGTAATCTGAGTCCTGTGCAATACTATTTACTTGTAATTTAGTAGCATTCTTTTCCAAACTATTTGATTGTGTTAGTTGTTTGTATGTATCTGATCAGTCCATTTAAAATTTTGGACAAGTAATTACATGAACTCCTTTACTCAATTCTTGATGTGACAGGGATCTGGTGTCATCGTCCAACAATAGTTTTATTATGCTACACTTTTTGGTTGTTCTTATAGATCAGGTGTAATTTGAGCATGAGAAAAGATAGACTATTACTTGTATATTTTTCTGGAGATTTTTACACATTTTACACTTGATAGTTAGTAGGTACAACACATTAATACTATCCTTTTTTAGTTCTGAAAACTTCAAAATATGGCCTTCTCCACTGCACTTAAATCAGGTGGGATAATTTTTGCACCATTTGGTTTTAGGTTTTAAAATTGAATTGTCAGTTGTCTGCTATTGGCCACTTCTCTATATTATTGGCAAAAACCCCCGTGTAATCTGTATTGACAGTATTGGCATTTCATTAGCTTTTGTTTGAGGTATCAAATGTGATACCACATATCTGTAAAAATTCTACCATCTGTGCAGTTTTTGTATCCAGTTTCAAAGATGATATATTAGTACAATGCTGCTCTTTATAGGGAAAAAGTTCCAATTTCATTGCAATATATGGAAAAATTATTCACCGCTCCTACCCAGTAAATAATTGAGCTTCTTAGATAGCCTGATAGTAAAGTTTTGATGGACTCATCCTTTTTGGACTGGATGCCCATGAATTCTTGATTTCTGTTGAAAATGCGTTCAGGGCTGCCAAATTACCTATAATGGTATTATTTGCCTCCTCATAAGATTCATCGGCTGCTAATCTTGGTAAAAAATATTTTGACTTTCCATATTTAGATAATTGATCGTGTTTATAGCCTTTTAGTGATCACCGCATCCTACCATGGGCATCTCAAAAAGTCTTATAAATTCAGGAACATTATTAGAATGAAAAGTCTGGCAGTTTAGGGGTAGACCAGAATTTGTCATTTATAGAAGGATTGTTGCCAATATATTTCATTTGACTAAAGTCACCATTTGATGTTGGACGGCAACACTATGTGTTGATAACCAGTATCTCCAGTACATTTCATATGCTATAACGGTGGGATTTAATAAGGATATGATTACTAGATGGGAACTATCTAAAACATATTAGGTTCTCCATTATATTTATCTTAACAATGGCATGCAGCTAATTCCAACTTGGATAGATAATTGTTGATTGTTTCCCCCATATCTTCTAGTTCAACTTCCATTACTTCAGTTTCTGACTCCTTTGCCACATTTCATCAAGTTCTTTAGTCAATTAAATTTTTATTGGTATCTTATCTAAGGATTCTACTGACATATTGACTTGATCTTGCATTTCCACAATTTATTACGTACCTACATTCCAAGTTTGGTATTACTCTCTTGAATGAATTTCTCTCCACACATATTGTTTGCCATATTCTGGTGGTTGAGCCAAAAATAAACTCTTTGACAACCATCAATCAAAGCTTATTACCCTCTCTAATACTTGGGCTGATTACCTAGTTGTCAACTATGGAAAAATAATTTTTATTGCAATTTGGGATGAGTATCTCAATGTCATTTTAAAACAATTATCCTTTCAACAGCTCAAGCCAGATATCTTGCTTAATCAGGCTGATTATGCATACAGCAAACTCAGCATTTGCCCCAAACAATTAATACAATATCATCCATTTATGTTAAAAAATTGTCCGTGGATTAATCCCTAAAATCCCATGGACAAATAGAACTAAAAATTGCCATCATATTTTTTCAATCAGTTTCCGTTTAATGGCGAAGTTCATATGTCAATCCACTTAATAGGCACAATAGCACTTGCACATGGACCACCCAAACGTGAGTACCTGAATGCTATCAAGAGAGTCCTGCTGACGTCCCAATTAGGGGTATTTCATTTTACTTAAAATCGATGTCAAATTTCCCAGAAGTTGTATTTTGTCAGCTTTATTATAAAACTCAATTTGGGTTAAATTTTAGGACAATTTTGCACGCTTGTTTTGTAATTTTTGTCCTTGAAACCTTCCAAAACATGAGAGTATTTTGCCACCAATGGTCCTTGCAATAGCTTATGGTCATATCAGTTCAAGGGCCAAACTGTGGTGTAAGATAATTATCAGTGGAAATTGCATGCTTAAAATGTGGCCAGGAGATGCCCAAGAGGTATAGATACTGGCGCCTGGCCTAATGATTAGCATCAAATAATATTATCTAATATAGATATATTTTAATAATTCTCTTTTGCGTGGTTTTTATATAAGAGTCTTTTCTTGAAAAGTGTCAACAAGCTGTAAAGAGAAATCTTCAGCTTGTACCTTTGTATGCCTCAATAGAATTTTTTAATTTCAAAGAGAAAACTCACCCAAAATTGACCAGAAGAGTCATATCATTCTAGATAAGCCTAATGAGCTTCCAAAAAATTATAAAAATGTAAGGCCCTGGCTAAATATTAAGAAACTTTTTGGTAAACTTTTTTCTGAATATACATGCAGAAAAATTCATCAAGCAAGAGATTCCTGGAATTTAACAACTGGTGCTCACTAAAAATTGATGCAACTCTCTGAGATGGACCCACACAACCAGTTCCTGGCAAATTCAGCCAGAAGAAAAAGTGACAAAAAGACGGAAACTAGTGACAAGGAAATCTCTGATTTTTAGTACTAGCCAACAAGGCTCCAATGAGGGTACCTCCTACTCCTGGATCTTATCACAGTGGGGGAGCTCATGTAGATGCAACAAGCCTAATTGGTCTTACATCTGAAAGCATAAAGGCCATGCTAGAAACTTTATATCAGGGATTTAGGATTAGTGTTTCACAAATTAATCCCTCTTTTGGACTATTCTATTACCTCAAGGTTAGGCACTCAAGGTGGAGATATAAATGAATATCATTATGCAACCATGGAATCTATCTCCAGAAGTCTCACAGACAGTAAAGCAACTAATAAATTCCTGGTTAGCTTTATTCAATCCTCAATCAAGAATACCCAGCTAATATCTTTCAAGACAAAATCTGGAACTCATGGAAATCTACCATGTACAAGAGTAAGAAATATATTCTTAAATGTCTAATAGAAAAATGAAATAATATTTTTTTCAAAGTTGAAAAGGCAATTGTAGATAATAAAAGACTTGCCAATGAAGCTCATTAAAAACTAAACATCCTTGAGGAGCTACTAAAAGTAGGAGTCCCAAAGATAGTTACAGATGTCCTTGCTCACCATGGACTATCACATGAATGTGTACAAAACATGAATACCCGCTGTCAAAAACTGGAAACTCATTCTGATTTCCTATTATTTCAGACAGAAAAATTCACCACACAGGTTACTTCAGACCAAAAAAAGCACCTGGACTTAAATTAAAAGGATGTTAACTTTGAGAATTATGTTTGGACCAAGTTGGTTATTGTGAACAAAAACATCAAAGACCTTGCGGCATTACCAGAGGACCTAAATAGGGATTAGGGGATTGTTCAGATTAGAGAGGAATTTTCAAAAAATGGACTGTTATGTCAAGATTGCAGGCTAAAAATTCTAGAATTAAACAGGTTAATTGGGGGCTCAGAATGCAATTATCAACTTCAAATTCCCAATTAGACTGTATGAACAAAGATAAAAAAAGCATATCATCCTATCAAGCTTTATAGGAAAAGGAACACAACAACCTAAAAAAGTAGTCAAATCTCTTAAAATGTGAAGTTTCTAGTGCTCAAACAGCCTTGACAATGGATAAATTGAGGAAAAATCTATCCATTCAGCCAAAAAACGACATGGAAAAACAATAAAGGGCCAAATTCAAGTATTGGAATCCAGAAGTTCAGAGCAATATAATAGAATTATATCATCAGGAATTGACACCAATGCAGAAACTAATATTTCGAATATTCACCTTATGCCTAAAGTTCTGCATCAATTCTGACTCCAGATACTTCATAATGAGAAAGAGGGAAAATTTTAATTGATGATTTTCCAAGACATTCAAGTACTAGAAGAAGTGCAACACCTATGCCCAAGGCAGGGTAAGATAACTTTAAACCATTGAGCTTGCCAAAGATTAATAGGGATGAGGATGATCTTTCTTATCTCATGCTATTTCAAAAAGCTATGTGGGGATCATCAGATCATGCAAAAGGACCAGCACTAATCAACTCACTCAATGTCCATAGCTGTAACCTCATTATGCCCTATCTGGGTGACGATTGGTCCTATATGGATGCCAAAATTGCGGTGATTAAATAATTTGGAGGGCCTGGAAATTTATTGGCCTAAAAACTGAGCTTCTTAAAGTCAAATTTAAGAAGAATGAGACTATTAAGGACTTTTATGACAAATTTTTCTTGAGGCACAAGTCTTGAATGGGTGTAGTACAATGTCTGAATTTGATACCAAGATCGCAATGAAGTATATGGTCATGTCCTATTGTGATTTGAATACATTTCATGATACCCAAAATCAATATAGAATTGGAAACCCAAGAGCTTACCATTACTTGGGAACTGTGCCCACACTTTTAATTCTCCTAATTGGCCCAAAGACAAGCAAAAATTTCGATTTTTGGGCCCAAAAAGTAATACTATGTCAAACCAAGGGAAAATTTCTAAACTACAAACCAAAAATTCGAGTAGAAACAGCAGCCAGTGCCAATTACATGCCACAACTGTAGCCAAAAGAGGAACTTTGCTAGCCAATGCTATAGACGGTCAAAAAAAGCCCAGGGTCAACGTTTCTCTAGAAATCAAGTAATGACGAGGCAGGTAAGGATAGGGGGTTAGAGGCGGAATGCTCTAACTTCACTGATGTTCACAAAACCATTCCACCAGGCCCTAGCAAGATCTTTAGGGCTAACGATGTGTTGCCAAAGATAACCTCCACCATATTGTGGCTAATTGTGTCATTATGTTCACTACTCAGGATAAAGCAAAAACAACTAAACCTTTAAGTAAAAAAGACCAAGCAGAGGTATTAAAACCTTACGCCAAGCAGATTATTGATCAGGGTTTGGACCTCCAACCTGGATGTTCAACCAACATATCTTTGCTTAACAACATAAAAGTAGCCATTCCAATGAAGACCTTAGTAGACAATTTTACAAATATTTTCCAAGTCTGACATCATATCTTAAATATGGCAGCAAACACAGTATTTTTTTTTAGTACTAGATGGTCAGCAAACACATTATTCACACTTTAATTACCTCTTAAAACTACTCTGAATGTACTTATGTGGACATAGCATTAAAGAAGGTCTGAGTTTGGGCCATCAATAGCAGAGCCCCTATAAATATATTCAGCACAAAATTAGTTAAAAAGTTGAAACTGCTCCCTATGTTACACTGTGTCATAATTATGTCACAGCTGGAGCGCATACAACCAATTTTCTGGAAGCATACAATAACCTCACCTCTAATATTTGGAGCTATTATAGTGACAGCACCTGCCATAGTATTGCTGAACATGAACTATGATATTCTAATTGTGACTAATTTCCTGAGGAGATATGGAATTTTTACCAATCACAAGGACAATACTCTCACCATTATCAGCCAGACTATCCCAACTTAACTATAATAAAGATGGATCAGTTGAGAAAAAGAAGCCCAGACTAATCATAAATTTGGCCTACAAAGACGGAGTAGTCCCAATTGAGTATGTTAAAGCACAATTGAAGATAACACTACACACCCAAATTAATGAGTCAAAGGAAATCCCTCTTCAGTCAAATCAGCACATTACTATATCCTCTGGAGATTAAGTAATTGTCCTGACTGATCTGACAATTATTATCCTGGAAGGACTTTATGGCGATTTTATGATTAAACATGGTCTAAATTGTGATTTGAGTTAAACATCACACCTGGTATCATCATCAGCCATGAAGAAATTAATCTTATGTGCAAACCTGAAAAATCGGCCCATCATCAAGAAACATCAAACAATTGCTTTTCTGCATCTATTCCCTACCACAAAAATTAACCCATTTCATGAGTTTAAAACTTTTGTCATATTATGGCTTCCTTAAAAGGACCTTTTCATCATTAAAAATTTTCTCTATAAGGCTTATTTAAGCAACTTGACTAACTTTGAGAAGGGCCAAGCTCAGAAGAAATTTTCTAGACATCAGGAAATATTTGCACAAGATGATTTCGACCTGGGATGTGCTAAGGGTGTCTTTCACACTATTGATACTGGAGATCATAAAATGATTTGATTATGCTTGATTAGATGCTCAAAATCATCAGAAGAAGCTTTTTCCAAGGAGATTAAAGAACTCTTTTATCACAGCATGTTAGTGCCTTCAAAAAGTCCTTGTGCTTCACCAATTTATTGGTAAAAAAAGACGGAAGTAATTGAGTAGTCATTGATTACCAGAAGTTAAACAACATCACAAAGTAGGACTTGTACCCTCTGACATGGATTAATGATGCCTTGGAAAGGCTAGGGGGCGCCAAGTTCTTCTCAGCATTGGACCTTATCAGCGGGAACTTGCAAATAGATATGCCCAAAGAGGAGAAAAAAAGTACAATTATAACCCAAGAGCCTATTCCAGCTGATAAAAATGCCTCAAAGGCTCTGCAATGCCATGGTTACCTTCCAGAGAGCCAAAACACAATACTCAGAGATTCAAAGTTGTCACGTGTATTAATGTACCTTGATGATATTAATGTTTTCAGCCACTATTTTGACGACCAACTGGAACACTTAGAGGAGGTTTTCAGAAGGCTAGCATCTGCAAACTTAAAAGTGCAGCTCAAAGAGTGCCAGTTCTTCAAGGATCAGCTGAATTATCTTGGCTTTTTAATTGACAAAATAGGTCTTTCGGCCTCAAACCTCTAAGTTAGATGCCATTGCTAAAATGCATGGCCTGAATTCAAGCGCAGTATTCAAGTATTCCTAGGCATGATTAGGTACTATCACCAATCTATTGCTGACTTTGCACAAATTTGGAGAGCCGCTTTTCTATCTAATCAAGGATAAGGTCCCATTTGACTGAACTGGCTTGCCAAGAAGCATTTAAGAAGCTCCTATTGGAACTATTGGTAGCAACCATTCTTTGATATCCAGACTTTCATTGCAATTTATTTGTTCAAACTGACGCGTCATTAATGGCAATTGGAGATGTATTATCTCAGATTTGGGATGATGGCGAAGAGCATCCAGTTGCCTTTGATCATCAGACCTTAAACATTCATGAGGGATATTACACGCTGATGGAACATAAATGCTTGGTCGTCATATATTCTTGCAAGCAATTTCAGGTCTACCTTCATGACAAATTAAAGTTTAACCAATCATTCATCCCTAAAATGGCTAAACAATTTAATAGAGCCTGAGGGCTGATTATCCCACTGAGCGTTGCAGCTATAAGCCTATAACTATACAATTGAGCATTGCGCTGGGGTAAGGCATCAAAACTCCAACTGCCTGTCCCAAATGCCCACTATTGCTACACTTAGTATGACCAATGATGAGTTTTTTAATAAAAGTTCAGTGGAGAGTACCAAGATGATCCCAAATCCATCCAAAAATTATTACAACGTATGACAAGAAACCACCATCAAAAACGGAACACTTACAAGATCATTGAGGGCAATAAGTATATTATCAAAACAATTGGCCCAAACATACATCAATTTGGCTTTTTATAAGGCCATAGGGCATGGCGGATTCAAGAAGGCTATGGGTTTTTGAAGCACTTCTACTATTTGGTGTTAATGCATTTTGACATTCAAGAAATGCTAGATTTCTGTGTGGAGTGGCAAGGCGAAAAAACGTTTAGAAAAAGCACATCTTATCAGCTTATTTGGCCCAAGTTTGACTGGCACACCTTATTTATTAATGTTGTTAACCCTCTTCCAACAAGCAATTTGAAGGCTTCATACATTCTCATAGCTATTGACTACTTGAATAAATGGGTCAAAGGTAAGGCTATTGGGGAAGTAGGAGCAGCAACTACAGCTAAGATGTCCTTGAAATTATCTTCCACAAGCATGGATGTCCCCAAAGATCCTTACCAATAATGGAACAAATTTCACTGCCCATGTCCTCGCTAAGCTCAACCAATTAATGGTAGTATGAGGCGCGCTGACTGCTTCCTATCATCCCAAAACTAATGGTATGGCTGAGCGAGCAAATGGGACGTTGTTGAATATCATAAGGAGATTAACGTCATCCAAACCATCTGAATGGAGTACCTAACTGAGTTTAGCAGTATTTGCCTACAATATCTCATATCAACTAGCTACCAGGATGTCCCCTTTTCAGTTATCATATGAAAGACATCTAATTCTATCATCGCTACTATAATTTGTCCTAGAAGATCCTGATGAGAACAACTATCATCAATATGTCAAGAAACTTGTGAGTACCCTAATCAAATTGCAGGCTTAAGCCTCCAACAACAGTTTTACCATGAAAAGGCCCAACACAAAAAGGATCTGTTAAATTGCTTCAAATTGGACAATTTCAAAGTAGGTGGCAAAGCTTTATTTTGCAATACCCACGGATTGGGTAAATTGCAAAAATATTTTGATCTGAGTTGGCCCATTTAAAAATAATTGAGAAGACATTCCAATCAATATATACAATTAAGGATATTAAGGCTGGTTACATATACAACTGTGTCCATGCAGAATTCCTAATAAGGTTCAATAAGTTGGCTGACTAAAAAATATTTTTATAATAATAACATTGCAAAAATGAAGAAAAAATGATAATAAAAATAAAATATAAAATATAAAAATAATAAAATTATCAAAACATATATATATATATAACATATTTACATTGTACTATTGTTCACTTTTGAGGAGGGAAGGGGATCCAACTATAATTCTATCAGCAATTAGGGCCGACGTTAAGACTAGGCATCTGGACCTATATCTATTGTCAATCTGGTACAAAACTAACAAGTGATGTCAGTCAAATGCAGGTTAATTGGGAATCTTAGGGCTAGTTTTAGTCAAGTGGGATGGAATGTCAGATTCTGGTGGTTGACCCAAAAACAGACCCTTCAACAACCATCAACTCAGGCCAATTACCCTCTCTATAACTTGGGCCAATTACCCTAACAATCAACTATGGCCGATTACTTCTATAACAACTCAGATCATTAATTCTAACATCAATATAGGCTAATTAAGCTTTTGAAAGCTTGATCCAACTACCTTAGTCCAAATCAGGCCGATTTTAATCACTACAACTAGGCAATTGGTCCCAAATAATTGGGCATAGTACTGACCAAATAACTTTAGAAATCATTCAGTTATTGATCCCTAAAATAACTCTAAAAAGCCCATGAACAAATAAAACTATAAGATTGCCATCATATTTTCACAATCAGTAACCACCCTATGGCAAATTTCATATGTTGATCCTCATAATTGCTCAATAGCACTTTCACATGGACCACCTAAATGGGGTTATCTAGTGCTATTGAGAGGCCTGCCAATGCCCAGGTTAGGTTTATATTATTAACTAAAATTGATACCAAATTTTCCAGAAGTTGTATTTCATCAGCTGTATGAAGAACCTCAAACAAGGTTGATTTTATGACAACTTTTCATGTTCATGTTGTGATTTTTGTCCCTGAAACCTTTCCAATTCTGAGAGTATTTTTCCACCAATAGTCCTAACAATAGGTCAAGGTCATATCAGTTCAAGGGCCAAACTGAGGTAGAAAATAATATCTGCAAGAACTTCATGCTCAAAATATGGCCAGGAGATGCTTTAGAGTTATAAATACTGGCGCCTGGCATAATGAATGCATCATCCAATAATAACTCTTAATAAAAATAAATTTTCTTAGTTCTTTATATCTAGTTTTTTATCTGAGTCTTTTCTTGAAGAATGTCAGCAAGCTGTTTAGTCAGAAATCTTCAGCCTGTACCTTTGCCTGCCTCAGTAGAAGGTTTCAAATTTGTAGGGAAAATCTAGCTAAAATTGACCAAAAGAGTCAGATTTTTGATAAGCCTAGTGATCTTTGAATGGTCAACTTTCCGTAAGACACTGGCTAAAGTTAAGAATCTTTTGGCCAAACTTCTCCCCAATTATACACGCAGGATTTACTTTATTAAGTGAGCAATCCTTAGATTTAACAGGCCCTCCCTGGTTGCTCTTTCTAGCTCTTGCTGCACTTGTGAGACAAGTGAAATGTCAGTATTCATCTCACTTGTATTTTTCATTACATTAAATAAATATATAGAGGTTACTTCAGTGGTTTGCATCCTTTCTTATCAGACATTGTTTTTTCACATTTGGAATTTTCCCTAAATTTTGAAGGTTAAGACGGTTTGGTAGCATCTAACTCTAACAGCTTACCTCAGTGGTCCAACTTGGGTGTTGGACCTGTTCCAGCATCAATTTATTCCGCTGAACTTAAGGAATTTGGTAAATGTAAATTTGGACAATTCCATTGGTATAGTATGAGGTTTTTACAAATGCTGGAAATAAATTTTATCATGTTTAATAAGGTTGAACTGCATGTTGCTATGCATTTTTAGCATCATAAATAATCATTTCCTTGACATCTAGGAATACCTGAAATTCTTGATAAAATTAATCAACAAATTTGTTCTTGTTTCAGGTTCTTAGAACAGTTTCTTATTAAATCAGCTTTCCAAGCTGCCTTAAGTTCAGGGCCTCCAATATCACTAAGAAAGGCCTCTTTAGCTCTGGCTTAAGTAGGGTTGTCATAAATATTTAGCAATATTTAACTCGATGCTTCAGTTATTTTCCCAGTTAAAATGGTACCAGCTTTAATCAATCGCTAGCCCCACACGTGACCATCATAAAGATCTTGACAAAAGTGGCCAAACTTCCATTCTTGTCATATATAGACAATTTTGATCCTTATAGTTGTCATTTTCTTTATCAAGTTGGTTATGACTATTTCACATCAACTTATTCTAGGTGTTTTAGAATGCTGAGGCGCAGCGTCCCTGGTTAGAAGTAGCTGAACAGGCCAAGGCAATCATATAAATAGGAAATTGCCAGTGTGGCCCTAGATTAGCTTCTGTATTGGCATTTAAAGCTTCATTTTCATAATACTTTAATGCATTACTTTTATTATTGTTGTTCATTCACATTGGCATAAATTATTGCTGTTCTTTTATTTTGATAATCATTGCATTCCAATTCTGCGCGGCATTAGTTCTTTTTTCAATTTCAATTTCCTCATTTTGACTAGAATAGTGGCGTTGAAGTTTCTTAATTAAATTTCTTAGTTCATTGATTCTTACATATAGAGTATTAATTGACTAATTTAATTAATTCATATATTTATCAATCTCATTAATCTGATTATACATCTCTTCTATTGAGTCTTGGCATCTATGAACTTTATACTTAAAAATTAATACAGATAGGGTTCTCCCCTTTATGTTGTAATAACATTCTGCAACCCCAGTCATGAGAACCAGTGTTGTAAATTTCACTTCTTCCATTGGCTGGTTCTTTGTTATTAGTATAAATTGGAATTGCAGTTGTCTATTGTATGGAGACAATATACTACCAGATTATGCTTTCAATATAAACTCCTAAAAATAAGACTGAGGGCCATATTCTTCTGTCACTGATTTTAATATTTGAATACCCGCCCTATGATATCCCTGATCAATATAGTAAAGTTCCTAGATTTAGGAAAACAAAAGAATTAAAAGTAAGATTATTTATTAATGAAAACTTTGATGTACTAAAAAATTGTAAGGGAAAAACTTTAAAACTGTCCTTCTTTGCTTATTTCACGACTTAAAATAGAGTTATTTCTGATGATAACTACATCTTTGCCTTTAACTCCTGTAAGTACATTGCCACCTAACCAGTTGCTTGAAAGCAAGGTTCCTAAGTTTTTCTCCACATCTGAGGTCTACTTATGTACACCCAGCTATACCTCTGTAATTGAATTCTATTTGGCATAAGTAAATAAGTCTAAGATAGCATCTCTTCTAATGCACCTTGGAAAGGCTACACCACCAATTCTTTATACAACAGAACATGGCGCTTATGAAAATTAAACCACTATCTAATTTTAGTTCCATAAAACTCAATAATTAAACTTTTTAAATGTAACTTGACATACAAGTTCCATTAATAATAGGTCATTAGATTATATATTAAGTTTATCTAAAGGCCCTGACTATTCAGATTTTTATGCAATTTAATAATTTAGTAAATCAATTAATTAACTATTATAAAACTAAGAATTAAATTAATTAAGTGAAAAGCCTTAATTTTAGTCAAATCTAAATGTGAGTTTACCAACTAATTCATTCACTTGTTATCAAGCCTTTGTTATTTCTTCCAATTTGCCCCTTCAATCATAGCCATAAGACTGTCCCTCAAAAAGGGTATCTATATAGATATGCTTCTGTCACTCTTTAACCTCTTTTTGGTTTTCAAAGAACCTATATTAGTATTCATTTATGATAATTTTTATTTAACTATTAGAAACCCATATTTTATTGTAAGTGTCATAGAATAAATTGTATTTTTTTAATTAAAGTCTTAATGAATAATTTTCATTTTTGAGTTCAAAAGCTTAATTTTTTAGAAAATATATTCTTCTATTCAGGTGCAGGAGCCAAACTTTGTACTTAAAGCATGCCACTTTAGTTCAAGTTTTGTCTATTAAAATGATTAATTTGCCTTAAGTATTAATGTTTACATATAGAAGATAAATAGTACATACTTTAAGTGCACAAAGCATTTAGTACAAATATAGATGTGTGAGTTAATGCAAAGAGAAATTGGTTAGGTTTACCATATGATAAACAATCCATAAGTGCACTAAGTATTAGGTTAAGTTTAGAATGAAATTTATAAGAGCTGGAAATTATAAAAAAAACTCTAGACGATTTAGAAAATAGGAGGAAATTGAATGGTTTGGGTTTATAAAAAAATTCTAATATGAGTACTTAAAAAAACTAGCCATAAACATCTTTTCTTTATGGTGTGAAGCCATATTTCAAGCCCGCGCAGTTTCACACCATTAGTATTGCTAAAGATAAGTTCCTCAATCTTCATTTTGACATGAATATGTCCTATGGCTGGGAGGTATGTTAAAAACTGGCAATGGAATGATATTAGTAGGACAAGTTTAAATTATTATAGATGGACAGGTAAGCTTAATAAAAAGGCCAATCAAACAACTAAAAAGAAAAAAGTGAAAGTATTGTAGAATGTCATTGGTAAATTTGGTACTTATTGGCCAGATAAAGTACATTGATAAAAATGATTATATAAACTTTACTTTATTATCAGCCTTCTGGTTGCTTGCTTGCTAGTGCTATTATCTTCTTTTCTGGAAATGTAGAAAAGGGCCAAAGTCACAGAAGATAGAAATAAATAGATACCAAAAGTTTATAAAAGGTATTTATTAAGAATTTATATAGTACTATTTATAGTACTATACAGATCATTAGGAAGGAAAGATATAGATATGAGATAGATGGATAGGAAATCATATCTTATAGTTAAATGGCGTGAAATTTTTACAATTCATGTGATAATAGGGTTAATCCAAGTTATAATTAATGATCAATTTATCCCAACAGTGGATCAATTAGAGAGCATTTCAAACTCATTTTATAGTCTTTTTGGTTTGCTTATAATTCAGGTATAATCATTGTGAGCTGAATTGTAATTCTAAATTTAATTGTAATAATAATTTGGACCTTATATAAAATAGGTCCAGTGGCGTACTGTTTATCAATAAAATAGTAGTGGGTATTACAATAGCTTGATATATATATATATAAACAAGTGTGTATGTGTTTTTGTATGTGTGTGTGCGTGATGCCCAGACAAAATTAAATCATGTAGAGTTTTGAAAATTTGGATATAGGAGGATGGGAGGATGTCCATGTGGACCTTGAAGCCATATTTTCAATTTCATAATAAAATAAAAAGCTTTATATGTAAGAAGTAAAAATTTTATATGTTCTATTGGAAATAAGTTTATTTTTATGGCTGAGTAGCTTGATATTCAGTTGACTTGATTCTTAAAGTGATCTTGCCAAGTGGTTGGTGATCATTTATTTAATTAATAAGTCATTCGTTTTAGTTAATAGTAAGTTATTGGCTGATTTGATAGTTTAAATAGTTTGCAATGCTGTTGGAGGTTTTAAATTTATTCAATATGTTTAATTAGATCTGGGTGAATGGTTATTAGTTTTTGGTTGATTCAATAGGTTTAATTACTCTTAAACTTATTGATAGCCAACTACCAATTTATATACCTAAATTAATTAATTTTATCTGTTGAATTATACTTAAAAGCAAAGCTGATTAAAAAGGGCTATCAACATGATATAAAATATACTTTAATTATTTTGAATTTAAATGTTTATAGCCTGAGCAGCTTCAGGTAACAATATTATTTGATTGATTAGATAGTTTCAGAGAGATTTATTATGACTGAGTATTAAATGGTCTTAGTTATGTGGTTGGTGAAATTTGGTTAAATTGATGTCAATGGTTTTGGCCAAATGGTTAGGTAATATCTATAATGTAAATCTAAAATAATGTTTCAAATCATCAGTAAGCCCTAAACACCGTAGTGAAGTATGTTATATGGATGCTAGTATCAAAGAAAAAAGAAAACCCAAGGTCAAGGATTTACCCTTGCTAGGGAAAGTCATGGCATAAGCCTTCCAAGCCCTGACAGGGATGACAGTTGCTTTGCTTAGTCTAGCTAAGGTTAAAATTAATACAATACAGCTTCATATATTGGCATTAAAAATAAACATTTCTTGGTGTTTCAAGTTCAATACAGCTCTACACAAGCAACCTAAGCCAATCAGAGTGAGCATATTTGTGAAGTAGCTACAGTTCAAGATGTCATATTTGATATTGATGTGGAACTTTTATTATGTTTTCCTAGGATGGCATAGACTTGAACATAGTTAGGGTTGTCCTCATAACCTGTCAGACAATTAAAAGTTTGATTATGTAATAAGAGTGCTTCAGTTAATAATACAGACAAAATTGGCTAAAAGACCCTTGCTGGTTCTCAGTGAAACCCCTTGAATCAGGGCAATACTTTAATTAATGTTCTTTGGTGAAATAACATGAATTTGGGTAGTTATATTGCACCGACCATATGGTGGAATCAGGAGAGGCCATCTGAGGTTCCTCCTTATCCCATTAACAATCCTAGTTAAACCACCTACGCGGAGATGACCCCCTTTTATAGGCTTGGAGGGGATCCCACAAAGTGCAACTATTTTCCCTCATGGTAATAGACTCAAATATATTAAAACCTTACCTAACAGACTTGTCCTACCTACTAGCAACCCTTCATCAGACGTTCTGTCAAAGCGAGGTAAGTTTTAAGAGCTTCAATAGGTCAATACTCATATCTCTAATTAGACTCAAAACTTATTTTGATTTTCCTGCCCATCTTGCTTTGAGCCTCAAGTTACTTTAAATACTAAGCAGTGATATTATAATAGGGTTTGCTTTCTTTCCCCTTGCCACAATTAATAAACTATTGATAAAACCACAAATTTTAATATTATTAAAAGGTTTCTTATTTTTAAATTTAAGTATCAAATATCCACTAAAAATGGTTATTTCAGCAGTTGAGAGTGTAACTTCACTTGAGAAAGAGGCAAAATATGAGAATGTGGAGCTGGCTTTTGGTGCGAGCCATGCCTGCGTCGATGCAGCAAAAACCTCTCTTTTTGACCCTAATCACCCTGAAACTCGCTGGCGTATCAATTCATTTACTTGTGTGCCTGCTCTCATCACTTTTTCTGAGCATTGACTTGCTCAATACGTTGAGGAGATGGACACCGCTAGCCTTATAAATGAAGAAAACCACAACTATACCTCCTTATGCCCCATGTCGCTGATGCTCCCACCCCAATGCTGTTTTCCATGGTCCACCAGTAAAATTGGGCGCCAGACAAAAGTTTCCTCAAAGCTTCCTCCCCTTCTGATATGGCTTCCTAGTCTGTTAGCTGAGTTGCATATTAGAAAGGTTATTTTTTAATAATCCCTTTGTTTGGCCTATTTGCAAATAAAGATGCGTGGTGGCTCCCCCATTTTTGGGTTGGGCACCACTAGTGCTAAAATAAGAGAGTGTAACTTCACCTGTGGGAAAATTGTTAAAATCCAAGTCAGACAGCATCGGCGAGCATAATGAAACCTGAATTCCAACAAGTGGTGCTCACTACAGGGGCCACCTGTTCACCACAAATCTTACCACCAAAATGGAGACCGTTCAGGTGAGAGACCCTCCCACCTTCCCCTATGAACATGAACCAAGGATAGTGCCCTGGAACATCAACTATACAGCACTTTATCACGACTTAAAAAGCTCAACCAGTGCCCCTTTAAAAACCCTTCAAAGACAAGTTCACCCCTGTTGTGAGAAGCATTGCTTCGTATATATATGTCTATGAATCTGCCATGCAAGGCGCGACTGATCACCAGAAAATTCAGCACATCCTTCCTTGTTTAAGTCGCCTGGCATAAGAATGATGGTCCCTCATATGGACACTCTGCGCACCTTGCCAAGGTTAAGGACGCTCGTGTATCTGAATTGGCTCCAAGCAGAGTTTACAACGGCAAAAACAGGCCTTTATGCGCCTTGGTATGCAAGAGGGAGAATCAATCACCTCTTTTGTTGAGCGTTTCTAAAGGGAGTCAGCCTCTGTTGCTTGCCAACATGCTATCTCTAAATGATGCTATCGCTGCTAACTTGGCTGGCTTGTCATCTCATCCCTCTTTAGCAATGCATATCTCTGAAGTTAAGCGCACCTTCTGAAATGTATGGGATATCAAGGAGGCTCTGATAGGGGTGGCTAACTTTCATGAACCTGACCTTATGCAAAAAACACCGAGGCGAAAATAAGTTTTGACCCCTCTAGCCTCCTCTATGGTTGTCCTCCTTTGGGAACCTACTTCCATGGAGCTTCCACACCAAGATGCTCCTTAACCCTGGAAT
Source organism: Massospora cicadina (assembly GCA_022478985.1). Lineage (NCBI taxonomy): Eukaryota > Fungi > Entomophthoromycota > Entomophthoromycetes > Entomophthorales > Entomophthoraceae > Massospora > Massospora cicadina. The sequence continues at coordinate 49,854 of JAKSZP010005659.1, forward strand.
GATAGCCAGAATATACTTGCAGTGACGGGGAAGTATTTCCCTCCCACATCAGTTCCCAAATCTCTGCCATTTAAGCCAATTACCACTTTGCCTTGCTCTCCTCTTTTCCAGATCAGTCTTCTAAGGTAAAATTGTTGTCACGTCCCTCCAAGCCGCTGTCTCTAACCCCCTTGGCCTCTTTGCTGGATGATACTAGCTCAAAACCAGAGGACATGAGGCAGCCCAAACTTGCTACTTCAAATTCCAAATTCAGAGCCAATAAATTTTAACTCCTCCTCAAAAGGGTAATAAGGCGGATGAGCAACCTCAGGGCCTATCCTGTAACAAGGAAAGCCCTAAGCCTACTGTACATCCTATGGGCTCCCTAATGTGCATTGATACCCCTCCGATGATGAATCTGAAAGGTGTTGTGAAGATGTTAATTATTATGTCTTAGGTGCTCCCATTGAAGTGGAGATACCTGACAGGTTGAACCCAGAAAGAGTTGACATGTCTAGGATACCACGCCACGCGAATCTTCATCAAGCACTAAGGGGTTTAAAGTTATTGATACTGCCAGTGATGCTGATCAGCTTATTTCTACGCTGATAAGATCCCCCAGTATGTTCATACCCTGCAGTCTATCCAGGAGAATTGCCCTGAAACTTCCAAAAGGTTAGCCTTCACTCTACGGATAAAGGAGTCCTAGCTCTTCCCCCCAACCTGGGTGGAACATTAACAAAGGTGGTGGTCGTTGTCAATGGAGTACATATCATAGCTATTCTTGACACAGATTCTGTGAACGTTGTGTCCTCCAAACTCATAAAAAGATTAGGTTAGCCCCTGACCTTGACAAAATCCAAGATCTTAGTACTACTGGTCCCTCAAACACGTGCGCTATTGGTGCATACTCATCCTTGCCCATCCAATTTGGGAAGCTTATATAATCAGCCCCAGCGATGGTCTTGGCAAACAATACCTGTGATATACTCATTGGTACACAGTTTATGCTTGAGTACCGAGGGATCATTAACTTGAAGCAAAACTATCTCTCCCTGCTTAACTAAAAGGTCCCTCTGAATCTGATCAACAATGAGCTTAACAAAAAGGAATACACCTGCACAGTGGAAAGCCCTCCTCTGCCTTATCCTTGCACTACATCACGGCAGGACAAAATACAAAAATGTTGCTTCAATCAGTGTACGCCCTAAAGTGTATTCCTTTCTATGCATCCAAAGAGGTAATAATCAAGGCGAGTGAACAAAGGGTAGTTGACGCTAAGATTACCTTACAAATCCCCACAACTGCTTACTGCATCTAATTATCATTAATGGAGTTAGTCTTTTGGAGCCCAGAGTATTGTCAGGCGTACCAGAGCCAGCTTGTTAATGACCTATCAACCTCCTGTTGGGAATTTCACCAATAAGGACATGATCATAAAAAAGCATTAGGAGATTGAAAGAGGCCTGATGATTCCCCTTGAGGAAATAAAGCACGTTCTTTGTATTGTGTCTATGGCAGATATGGGCTTACCCACTGACCAGTCTTTATGTACTCTACTTACTGTTTATATCCCCGATGAATAGCCCCAGCTGAGCTTGACTTAGTCCACACCCTGATCAAGTCCTACAGTCACATTTTCTCAAAATCCAACTCTGACTATGGGTACATGAAGGAATGGGCTTACACTATTGACGTTGAGGATCTCATCCCATATGATCTAAGCCCTACTGCAAATTTAAAAGTCAAGGAGCTACAGATGCAGACGGAGATCAAACGGTTGCTGGACGATGGGTTGCTGGTGCCGTCCCAAAGCCCTTAATCCATAATCCTATTGATGGAGAAGAAAAATGGGGTCATTGGGTAGTGATGGACTATTGTAAGCTGAACAACCTCACCAAAAAGGACAGCTACCCTATCCCCCACATTGATGACGCTCTAGCCCAACTCTCTGGGTTCAAGTTCTTTTCTGTCATGGGCTTGGCTAGTGGATATTAGCAGATGGACCTTTTCCACAAAATCAGGAGAAGTGCACCCTTATCTGTAGTGAGAGCCTATTTTAACCCAATCAGTTACCCCAGTGTTTATGCAACGCTAATGACACTTTTCAGCAGGCGATGTATCATATTATACAGCATTTTAAGCTGAGCTATGTGATTGTCAATCTTGATGACATCACAGTATTCTTCAAGACCTTCAACGAGCACCTCACGCACCTAAAAAGTGATTTAATGGTTGCGGGCATCCAACATTAAGCTCAAGCCATCCAAATGTAATTTCTAAAAAAAGTCGGATTACCTCAGGCACACTATCTCTCAATAGGTGATACAATTCCTTCAAGACAAGGTGTAAGCGATATCTAAAATGCCTGCGCTCAAAACCCTTCATGATGTACAGGTATTTTTGGCATGATGGGGTACTACCATCAATTCACCCCCAAATTCGCCCAGCTCAGCGAGCCCCTTGTACGTCTTGGAAAAAACACTCCTTTTCATTGAGTCTTGAACAAAAAGCCGCATTTGAGACCCTGAAGAAGTTGCTGCAACAAAGGCTAATTCTCCGCCACCCTGACTATGAAAATCCATATATGTTATTCACGGATGCCTCTGATTACGTCATTGGAGCCATATTGGCTCAATTGGATGAGCAGGGGGTCGATCATCACATATCCTACTTCAGCAAGATGCTCTTAAAAGAATAACGTAATTACAGTGTCACTGAAAAGGAGTGCTTAACTGTCTTGCTAGCTGTAAAGTACTATCTTCCTTTCCTAAGCGGGACTTCTTTTAAAGTAGTCACTGACCAAGCCTCCATGAAGTAGTTGCAGAAATATGAAAGATCCCACTGGATGGTTGGCACGCTGGGCTTTAAAGATCCAGCATTATAATATGACTATTGAGTACTGGTCAAGAACTAGCTATATGAATGTTAATGGGTGTTACAAAATCGACTATGAGCACCACTAGTGTGCCAGGCTAACCAGTATGAAGACTGGTTAGCCCTTTGCTATTTCACCTTCATCGGTGTACCAACCCCTACAAGTCCACGTCTGATCCACCAATTAACCACCAATGGCTTTGCCTTTAGCCCCAGGTGTCCTCAGCATGTGCCGTGGCAAGTCCTACCCCCTTCCTGAGCGGCTCAGGAACTTCTGCGCTGCCCCACCCTTGTGACCCTTCACCAGCTCATCTGGGCATGCCCCAGCGAGCCCATCCCTCATTTTGGGAGGCTATGGCACTCCCTCACTGCACCCTGAAAGGTTGGCGGCCAGTCAGCGCATCCGCTGGTAGCCAGATGGCCAGGTTCCCGCCAGTTCCTAATAGGAGGAGGCATGGGAACTGGCAGTGCCAGCCACTCCAGGTGTGATCACCAGCGCCTATTGGGGATCTTCTATCTTACCTTCCCCACTCTAGTTTCTCTAAGCTATTTAAAACAAATTAGGAATGATGGGCAGACAAGAGATGTTTATTAGGAGAAAATGAACGACTATATATACTACTTTCAGGGCTACTGTGCCCAATTACTCATTGGCCAATCAGATACTGGAAAACCTATTGGTCACTTGATGCCATAACTCTGTCAGATCGTAAACTTCATTTATTTATACTTCATAGCAATTCTCTAGATCTGCTCATCTGATCACCAAATATTACTAATAGGTTAATTAATCCTCAGAATAAGTCGCTGGTTAATTGTATATATATTTGTAATTAGATAAACATTGAGCATCCTTGGCTAGAGTCGCCAGTGCTATATATTAGTTGCAAATTTATAAATGATTATTAATGAATACTTCAGCTTTCTGCCAGAAAATCTCACAATTATTTCTTATGGCAGTTGGTTCAGGGATAAGATTCTGCTGAATCGAATTCAAGGTTAGCAAAATCATCATTAGATGCTTGTAAACAAATAGATCAGCTTTACAACGGAAATTCCCACAATCACATATGATCTTGTAGTCAGCGCCAAAATGGGAATTCTCTGATCCTAAAATGATAATATTTTCATATAGTTAAATAGTATTGAACTAGGCGATTAGCCAGCAATCACACCTGGTTAAACAAAACTCCATATTCTGATACTATCAGAAGAATCCATTTGGTTGAAATTTCGATAATGAATTAATGTGGATGCTTGTCCTTCACTAAGACAATAGTGAAGCTGGAAGGTTATATGACCTCCTAATGAATCCTGAAGCGTGGGCTGATGAGGATGAACCTGTACAGAAAATGCTAGCATGGCACTCCCACAACACCAAGGTGGAGAGTGGGAAGCTATACAAAAAGTAGGGCCAACTGGTTGCCCTATCTCCGGCCATCAGGGCTAGAACTTGTGCTATTGGAGTCCCATACCATTCTAGGGAATAGTGGGGTATGGAAATCCTATGAGTGGGTAAAAGAGCGCTACTACTATGAGCGAGTCATGGATGCAATAACTGAAGTCATAGATGCCTGTCTGATCTGCAAGAAGAAGTCTAGCTACAAGACCAGATTTAGTCCCAACCCACTACGGCTCAACAACTCTTTCACACCATAAGTCTAGATGTGGTAGCCCTCTACCCCAGACTACTGAAAGAAACCAGTACATTTTAGTAGCCATAGACCACTTTACCAAGTGGGTTGAGGCTCTAGCTCTTCCTTCGCAAACTGCCAAAGCCACAGCCACTTTTCTTCATCAGTATATATTTTCTCACCATGGTTGTCCCCAGGTCCTGCTCTTGTAAGGAGAGTGTCTATAACTCTCCTGTTCCCAGAGTGGCAGTTCGCGGTGCCCCAGGCCAACGCCAGGAACTAGCCATTAGTGCCAAAGTGGTTAGAGCCCAGCAGAGGGTGCTGGAGCAATAACAACTCAGGCATAAAATTATGAATTTTATAATAACAACCCCTATAGAGGCGATGTGGTGCACTTATTGAATGGGGCTAAGCGATCCAGGTTGGAGGGAACCTGGGCAGACAAACGGTGCATGAGGGGAGAGCTTCATGGTACTTGCCATGGCAAGGGTAATGGAGCGCGAGACCTCCTCAAAGAGGTTCACATACAGGAGTGTTCAGAATACCATAAAATTACTTTTAAAAATAACGTAAACAGGAAAAGGTTTATTGGCGAAGCTGAGCAACAAGGTATGTTGGTCGGGGGAAACATATTTAAGCTCAGATGGGGAAATTGGGGTTATGCCGCAGTGGGCCCAAGCAGTGACTCACCAATAGGGTTATAATGCCATCTGAATTAGTAGAATAGGCTGACACTGACTTCACTTGGGTGATCAATTGAAGTTGGATTTGACACAAGCGTGTTATTTTGTAAATGGAATGGGTTTCAAATCCCCATTCTTTGACTAACCAAATCGAACTGTCTGCCATTATTTGGTAGATAGTTTGTTTTTAACACTTGACCTGACATCAGGGGTTGGGCACTCAGCACCCCACTAGGACCAACCTAGCATATTTTGCCCTTACCCAGCGCTGGTCTAGGGTGTGCTTCAGGTCTGGGAGGCCCTGTAGCTTCACCTTTTGGGCCTCCAGGTGCCCATCCTTGTCTTTGGGGTTGGTCCTCACAATGATGTCATCTACACATGACAGCTCTGTGACAATGGAAAAATTATACCCTAGAGTGGTGAAGAGCCTCGAAACCACCATGGGAACGCAACACTCTTTTCTCAGCCCTTATATCCCCTCTACCAATGATACCAAGGAAAGAGCCAATGGAACCCTGGTCTCTATACTCTGAAAAATGACCACTTAAGACCCTCTTCACTGGGATCTTTACTTATCCAGTGCCCTAATGGCCTACTGTATCAGCTATCACTAGATCCTTAAAATGTCACCTTTCTGAGTTTGTATGGTCGAGAACATGGGATGCCAGTGTTACTAGCCAAAATATTTATATCTAATAAGACTGATCCTGAGCAAGCTATGGAGAAGTTGGCCCAGCAAATTATTCAGTTACAATCAGAGGCTATGATTAATTTGGCTAAAACTGTCACAAAAGAGGGTCAAGCCACTAATGAGCTCTGGCTCCATCTACCTTCCTTTCAAGTGTCAGACTTAATGCTATATTACCATAATCATATCACTCCTAGAAGTGAGAAGCTTGGGTCTATATGGGAAGGCCCTTTTGTCATCACTTATAAGTGAGGGGATGATTACTCTCAAATCCTTGGCTACTGGAGTTACTGTTAACCGTGTCCATGGCAGGTATTTGCGCGCCCACTCTTCCCTAACACTCTTGAAGGGGATAATGTTGGACGATTTACAAGTCTGATTATGTAATAAGAGTGCATTGGTTCATAATACAAGCGAAATTGGCCAATAGACCCTAACTGATTCTTGGTGGAACCCCTAAATTTAGGAAATACTTTAATTAATGTTTCTCAGTTAAATGACACAAAGTTTTGGGTAGCCAGATTGCAAAGACCATATGGTAGAGTCTGTGGAGTCCGTTTGAGGTTCCTCCCCATTTAATTAACAATCTTAGTTAAACCACCTACATGGAGATGATCCCCATTTATAGGCTTGGAGGGGATCCCACAAAGTGTAACTATTTTCCCCCCATGGTATTCGACTCAAATATATTAAAACCTTACCTCACAGACTTGTCCTACCTACTAGCAATCCTTCATCAGATGTTGTCAAAGCAAAGCGAGTTTTAAGAGCTCCAATAGGTCAAATACTCATATTCTATATTTTTAGGCTCAAAGCTTAGTTTTTAATTTCCAGCCCATCTTGCTTTGAGCCTCAAGTTACTTTAAGTACTAAACAGTGAGATTGTAGTAAAGTTTGCTTTCTTACCCCTCAATGCCATTAAGAAATATTGATAAAAATCTATAATTTTTTAATTTTATTAAAAGCTTTCTTATTTTTAATTTAAGTAGTAAATATCATCTAAAAACGGTTATTCTAGTAGTTGAGAGTGTAACTTCACCTGCATAAAATTTTTGAAATTCAGGTGCAGACAACACCAGTGAGCATAAGAGAACATGAATTACAACATACACTAAAGATTGGCTCATCCTGGTCAATAAAGACTACACATTTGGAAAATTTTAAGTTGGTCATCAATATCTAGAGAAGCCTTGGTAGGTTTATGCTCAATATTATTTCAGAAGACCACATTATGAATTTTAATAATGATGATAAGGACATAGTTCTTTTCATTTTAAGGGATCAGCTGAAGGTTTTCATTCGATACCTTGGAGTTTTAAAACTTATTCTTTTTCAGTGGCCATGGCATCAAAGGTGACTGGGATGTTGAAATCTTAAAAAAACTATTGGTGGCGCTTACAGATGACTATAATATTTTGTGGTTGTACCACATCATGAAATAAATAGCTTTTATTTATAAATGAAATCTTAATTATTTAAAAATAGAATACTAAAAAGACTTTTTGGCACATTATAATACTAGATCTAAATCTTGACTTCAGTATGAGGCCATTTGAATTAGTTGAATACTGGCAAAGTTGCAGCTTATTTGCAAACTTTGGACTCAGGGGTACGCACTTGAGGTTTTTTACACCCATTGGTGTACCATTGGAAAGGTTTGTAATAATTGTTATCCTGAAGTTTAGGTATTAGGTAGTAATTGGATTGTTGTACTTGCTATAGTAGAGATTTTTGCTGGAACTGGACGAAGTGGTGAGGTGAGCAGTTTGGCAGAAACTTTATATCCATACATGGTGAGAATTACTGGGGTGCTGTAATTTTGGAGCTCTCAGGGGTGCCTCTTAATTCTGAATTTTGAAAAGTTTATGTTGTCACACCAAAATTATATGTAATCAAACTTTTCTCTCTCGCTGCAATCACTTTTGTAACAAATCAAACTCAAGTCAGATTTTAGTTTGATAATCTCACCAAGGAGATTAGTTTGCGCCCATGTCAGGGAGCAGTTGGGCAAGTAAGGTAAAGGGCACAGGTATTGGCCTCATGACATCTAAAGTTTGCAAATGCCCTGGGGAACATGGAGGAATAGACAAACTTAACAAAAAGCCGGCAGTAATCATTTTCCAAGAGATTTTAGATTGGCAAGCGCGATTCAACCAGTACATCAATACGCTGCACTCTCAACCACTTTCATTGGTGGAACACGGAGTATGGGTATTCCTGGATTTTCAGCAGATGGCGATGTGGGAAAAGTTTTTGTGGAGATGTGCACACTCATTTCCCAGATGTGGTGTACGTTGCACCTCATTCCATGCCACACGGTTGGCTGGATCTAGGCTTTGAGAGTAAGGAAGTGGCAGATGAAAATGAAACGGTGCACGTTGTAGTAGACCTCCCAGACAGTCAGCGGGTCATTAAAACTAAGCGCACCCATTGGACAAAATCAAATCAAATTTTTGTAACTTTCAACTTTCTGCCCACTACAGTCAAACGCGCCATGCTATAACAACACCTGAAGGCTGGGCTCGCCATATATGGCGAAATAAAATCCTTCAAAATGCAGTGCTTTATACTGATGCCACACCTGTGCACTGGCAAAGCAATTGCAGTCCTAACCCCAGCTGAGGGGATAGCGCAGGATCTAACCCAAATCCTGCACACCACTTTTGTCACCATTGAGGGGCAAGCCACCCACTCTTTCAGGGTCACCGTGGAAAGCACACCTCCCATCTGCGCCTTTTTTGATGCGTTTAGCCACAAGGCACACACCTGCCCTTCCAGGGAGGGCATCACATATCAAGAGCATCCCTCAGAGGCTATGAACACCAGGGAGACCCACTATGAACCAACCGCTGATACAAAGGAGGCCTTCCTGTGGGGAGCACAAGGTTGCTACTTAGTAGTGCTATCTATATCCACACAAGAGCGGAAGAAGGCCAAACAGGCCCGCAAGGCGGCTGCCAAGGAGGCGGCCAAGCTCGCCTCTGCTATCCCGCCCTCCCAGCTCCAGGAGGAAATTGAGACTTTTGAAGTGGAAGCAGCTCAAGAATCTCTCAACCAATCAGATTGGGATGCCCAAGCAGATTAGGCCGCCCAAGCTGAAGCCCCAATGGGCGAGTCAAACTCATTTGACCAATGCGCCCAAGCCTCAATTGGAACTGACTCAGTCTCCAACCTCCAAGCCAAAAATTCAAAAACTTTTGTCAGTGCATCAAAAATGCACGCACCACAAAAATCTCATTCTGCAGCGGGGAAACAAAAAGCGAAGGCAAAAGCCAATGTGAACCTAACTGCTAAAGCTACCCATTCTTCTAACTACATTGCATCACATACCTGAGGCGCCAAAAAGCACCATGGAAAACAAGAAAAGGATGAAGGGATTGGGTACCCTTCCCCTCACACCTAAGGTGCAATGGGGGGAGCCTTTACTTTAAGGATGTTAAACATTTCCAGACTCAAGGCCTCGCCATCCCAGGCTAGGAAACTGAGTTTTTTACAACATAATTTACCCGTGGACATCCTGGCCATCCAGGATTCCCACTGTCCACGCAGTTCTGAGGAAACATGGAAATCCATGCTCCTCCCTTCCCTATCCTTCTGGTCTGAGCACTGTGGAGTGCTTATTAGAAAAAAATTATTTTAAATTTTTATTATCTGAATCCTTCCTTAGTGGCCGCGTCCTCATTGTCAATTTTTCATGGGCTGACATAGTGCACGCTATCAACATTTACGCCCTTCCCTGTGCATGAGAACGTCAGAAAATTTTTCTCGTTGGTCAAATCCCTTCTGTTACCCCCTGACCCTTTCGTCATTGGCAACATGAACTCTTGGTTGAACCCATCCACCAACCGCTGGCCTTCCTCATCTTCCCTGCCACAGGGACATGTAGAACTATGCATCCTCAAGGCCACCCTAGGGTTGATTGACATGCTGCCAAGTCATGCTCCACTTCTCAAAAGCATGTTGCGCCCTCACGCCCACAATGACCAGTTGAGGTCCATGCCCCACATCAACCTTATCCTTGCGCCGTTAAAATTTTGTACCCAAATTTCCCATTTCACCATGACAAAGATAGATTTCTCTGATCACAGATTGGTTTTGATTTCCTTCCGCATACCCAACCCTGTTGCTTAGGCTCCAAATTGGTGCAAACTCCGCCTAGCCAAAATTGCGTTGCCATGATTTTCCTCATGGATGGAATCTGCGACCACAGCTCCAGGAGTTTATTGCTGTTTTTGTGCTAATCCCAATTTCCACCTGGTCTGCCTTCAAAGCGGACACAATCCGCCAGGCTCACCCATCTGTCCTCCCGACGTTCACAATCTGCCTCCGCAGTTATCTCGCGCGCTCTGGCAGAGCTGGCCCACCTGAAGTCCAACGTCCCAGCCAAGGACTACAGCCCTGCTTGGGGCTGCAAGTGGGTGGAAGTAGCTGCCCACCTCAACATGCTAAGTGGCAACACAAGCATCAGGTTTGTGTTCAGTACAGAGCTAAACATATCACAGCGGGTGACATGTGCTCCAATTATTTTTTTAATAATCCTTTGCACCGCGCCAGAGCTTGGCCTGCACACAGGTGCAAAGGCCAGACAATTACATAGTGGATACGCCAGCTGAAGTGGCAGTTGACATACAAAACTATTACTCCAAATTACTGATCTGACTCAATTCCGCCAGCCAAAATGGCGAATTTTCTTGATAGCGCACACATCCGCACCATTTCCCATTTCCCAGAGTTGATAAATTTGATTACTCCAGATGAACTCTGGTCCGCCATCCGCGGTGCACCAAATAGGAAATGCCCTGGCCCTGATGGCATTCCTAATGAGTTCTATAAGAATTACTTCAAATATTTATCCCCACTGTTGCTTACCTCTCTTAACCAGAGCCTTTTGGAAACGCGCCTCCTAACAGGAGGGCAAGAGGCCTACATCATTACGCTCTTCAAGAAAGGGATAAGCTAGACCTAGCCAACTGGCGCCCCATTTCTCTAAAAAACACTGACACAATTATTTTGACTAAAATAATGGCTAACCGTCTAGGGATTGTTGCCTCTGCTACCATCTCCCCAGAACAATTCGGTTTCTTACCCAGAAGGTCAATTTGGGACAACATGCACACTGTAGCCAACGCCTGTCAGTCCACGGCCTCTGGTGCACTTGTATTTTTAGACCAGCAGAAGGCCTATGATAGAGTAAACTGGGAATACCTCAGGGCCTGCCTCCACAAATTCCGCCTACCCCCTCGCTTCATCAGTTGGGTGATGCTTTGATGAAATCTGCCGCAATGGCTGTGCGTGGCCCTGGCTTTCTCACGGACATAGTCCGCCCTCAAAGGGGCCTACGCCAAGGGGACCCCTAGCCCACTCTTATATAACTTCAGCCTGGACCCACTCCTTTGCAATGTGAATGCCCGCCTTGCTGGGGTCCAAGTGCAAGGCCAAGCCCCAGTCAGAAATGTTGGCGTTTGCTGATGACTGTGTGGTTGGGGTGTCTAACAATCATGTTGCACGCACGCTTGAAGCTCTTATCCAGGTTTACTCCCGGGTAAGTAATGCTGCACTCAACACCTCCAAAACCAAAATCATTCTCCTTGGTTGGTAATAAACCCGCTGGGCCTCACCGCCCTGTTTCCAGTCCACCCCGTCTGCTAGCACGCGCGCTTGCTTTCCCCGCCCATCCCACACTGCCCCACTTGTGCTCCCTTTTGTGCCACGCCCTACCATAGGGCCTGTCCGCCATATGGGCGTGTGGGTAGAGGCAGGCGGGTATGCCTCAGCAGTAATGGAAAGTTGTATTCTAGACAATGTGATGAAGCGTATCGCCTCCCTCAGAGCCCACCCTACTTCCCTTACTGGCAGGGTTGTACTAGCCAACCTTTGCTTTTCTCCAAAGTTTGGTTTGGGGCCCAAGCCATCGCCTTCTCCCCAGGTTTCTTCAAGTCACTATATGCCCGTCTGCAAGGGTGGCTTTGGTTGGTCCGCTCACCGCCAGTGTGACTAGAGGTTTTGTTTGGCCCTCGCCATAGTGGAGGCATGGGCCTGCTCAACTTTAAGGCCCATGCTGCAAAAATCCTGGGCACCTGGATCGCTGCTGTTACCATCCCTACCCTTCTGGCCCAACACTGGTCCTGCGCGGCCCGCTCCAACTTCTCCTGCACCCTGGGCCTTACCAATCCGTCACACCCTCACTCTTTGATGAAGTATCTGGCTTCCCATCCTTTGGCCGCAGGTCCTCATGGAACTGCACCCCACTTCAAACGAATCCTCCTCTAAATGCGGAGCAATGAGTGGAGAATTTGTATCTGTGGACACACTTCCCAGAGGGGGCGCCCCTCTCCTCAGTTCACACAGGAGATACAGGGTCTACCCATTCTGGACAGCTTGATACCCGCGAGGCCCCATATCTTGTCCAAGGTGGACTACCTGGACATGATGGACATCCTTTATTCCCTTGAATCCCATAAAACGATTTGTAAATACGCCCACCACCCTTTTCTGCAGCATCATATCCAATCCCACATGTGGCGCTGCTTGAGGCGGATGTACTGCACTGCTGAGCGCTCTAACGCTTTGCACTCATCCTGTGTCATGTGTGGCCAGTATGGAACGCTGTTTCACCGCCTGAGGAAGTGACCTACATCTAAAGCGATCTGGCTTGAGGTGCAACGTCTGCTTTGCCAGGATCAAGCACATCCCTTCAGTTTGTCTAGGGATATGTTTGCTTTATCTATAATCTACCCTCTTACACCCTCCCTCTGTGCTTTGGTGGTCACAATCGCCATGTGAACTATTCACACTATTGTCTTGGATGCCATTGCAGGCTCCACCCCCACCCTTCCAGAAGCTGTCCGCCAGTTCCAGTTGCACTTAGTGGACCACTTCAAGCATGGATGTTTGGTTACCTCCCGCCACATCGCCGTCAGTTGGTCTCCTCCTGGTTCCCATTCTGGTTCATCACATCTGACCCCTTCCTCCACACGTGCTCAATCTTGGCTCTGGCCCCTATACTCGTTCCCCCTCCTCCCAGTAGTGGCGTTCCCGCTGGCAACAGGAGACAGCATTAGCTTATCTGGGGTGCCCCCTATTACTGGGTTTCATTTTCCTCATGTCTTATCAGAAGTGTCCGTCCCCTGGTCAGCCATCCCCACAATAAATATGTATAAAAATTATATGTAATCAAATAAGAACGCTCAGCATTGGTTATTCAATTTTTATTAGCTTTGATTGTTACTGCATATGGTGAAATTATCATTGGCAACGTATCCCACCAAAGTTGGTACCTGAGGTTGGCAATGTACGCCTTTGTGTCCCTTAGTGCGACCTAGACATGGAGAGAAGGCTAGAGTTATTCAAGGTCAATGGTTTTAAAGTTAAGGATGTAAATCAACAGTGGGTTGTAGCTAGAAACTGACTGTGGGCACTGCTCTTGTCAAAGCTTGCTTCCAACTTCTAGCTCCCATCTTAAGCCATTTTGAACGCTGACATGAAAATTATGCCCATATTCAGAGTAAAATTCTAGAACGGCCATACAGAATTATCTGGTCAAGCTTTGAACAAGCTAAGGAGATAGAAGTTTTTGTATTGAGTGGGGTAAGTATAGGTGAGCCTGCTAACATTATTTATAATATATTTTTTTGTTATACGTGGGACTTAAGAGCTTGGTTGCCAAGTATAATGGATACTCAAGTCAATTAGGAATTATGAGGCTGGGTCCTCAATAGGTATGATTTTAATGTATGTATAGAAAAGCTCAGTTTCAAGCATGATATGGTGGCTAAAACTATTAGATAGAATTTAAAAAGCTAGATTTACATCAGCTGATTAATTTGGATCCTTGACATATAGAGGGGTGTCATGATTAGGATGTTTAGTTGCTTTCTAGTGGCAACTTTTCAAAATCATCTCAAGTCATTGAGGATGGTTCAGGTTATAACACTTTTTTGTCAATGGTATAATATAAACTATTATTATAGTTTAATTATAATTATATAAAATGTTGTAAAATAATCAAACTAGAAAGTAATGCTATTTGGTTGCAAGGTCCCTCAATTTGGCTGTCCAAGAAAATTGTTAATTTTAGGTGGCAATAGGTTATTTTAAATTTTCAGGTAAGGTATTTAGCTAATCTTGTACTTGTAATTTGTTGGAATAGCCAGAGACTTTAATAAAAACATTTTTATATGCTCAATTAGCATATAATCTATAAAATGGAGAGTAGCACTGGAAAGTTTATTTCAATAAAATATACTTTAAATTGCTCTATTATTTTCAAGTCTTTTTCATATATGCAGGGATTCTTGTCCAAAAACTTAGACTGGAGCAAGGCTTATTCTCCTGTGGTAAATCAGCGTCTATTAGAAGTGCAATATTTTTGGCAGAGTCTCATTTAGGGAAATGGTTTTGTTGGAAGCGTTCAAGGTTCATTTTAAGTTTGGTGATAACACTCATCATTCCATATATGCCAAATTCAAATAGTTTGTTAGCTAATTGGAAATCATTGTTGGACTTGAGCTCCTCAGTATAGAACCATTCTAAAGCTTCCTCAGTCTCAGCGTAACAGTCCTCATGACAGACACCAAAGTTCAAATATGATATTGAAGCTGTAAACTAGCGGAGAAGTTAAAAAAAGTTGAGCGAATATAAACTACTTTAGTGAGTTAAAAAGCATCATTATTTATAGGGCGTGTGCAGACGTGGTGCCTACCACCTAGTGCTAAAAAAGTGGGACGTTATGCCTCAGGAAACTTCTTGGCCCAGTACAATCAGGATCTTTCACTACCTTTTGGATCAACTTACTGGGTAGCACCCTCATTGTTCTGCATTTTCCTCATGACTGCAGCTGTGGGGACTGCGCATTCAATATTGGGAAGTGGGGATGGGATTTCTGAAGGCGTCTTTATGAAACCTCGTGAAAATTATGATTCCTAATTGAATCTCATATAGGTGCCTTTAGAGTAAGGTTCCATTCACGCTGGCTTGAGAGTCAATTTATCAAGGCTTGATTCAGGAGTAGGGATTTTGACTTGCTCATCATCTCAAATCCTAAAAACTCCCCCTCAAGATCCTGTCAGAGGGGGGTATAGGGCAAAGAATTCGTCCATATATACAGTTCACCACTGTCTCCTGATTGACATTGGCAATGGAGTACTTTGAGTTCATTTATGAAAGAACTTATAAGGTCTAGACTAAATAACGTCGAGCTTGTTCTGTCAGGCTCCAGATTGATGGTGATATAAGAGAATGAGTCACCTAGTTGAAAATTGGTAAGGAGGGTTGACCAAAATTAAATCAGCATGTCTCCATTTCTGTGGTGGTGACAATGACCTACTTGACTAGGATTAAAGCCGGACAATCTCATTTGCTAAGGCCCTCATAGTTAAATTGGTGTTCTCAGGTATGGAGGTATCAAGAAGGGGATGGACACTACTTGGTAGGTGGAGAGCACGTCCATTTAGAACTTTAAAGGGGACATCTTGATGTTTCAATGGTATCTTATATGGTAATCAAGCAACCTTCTGGGTAAATAAAGAAGTCAGCGAACAGGGTCAGATGCGGCCATCTTCCACAAAATAGAGATTAAAGTTCTGTTAGCACGCTTCACAACCCCATTGGTCAATGGGTTGTAAGGTGTGGTAAGACTCTAGTTAGTTCCAAAAAGTGAAGTTAGTCCTTGGACTATCTGTGTGGCGAAATTCAACCCATTGTCTGAAAGTAAAGGTTGTGTACATCCATGCTGGGTGAAAACGGATTTAATTTTAAATAGAATCATGGCCTTAGCAGTGGCAGTGTGGACAAATATTTAAATTTAAATTTAAATTTAAATTTATTGCGGGGAAGGCTGACCATGGTACGGACACTTCTGAATATGACTCAGAAGAGACAAAACTTAGTACCAGGGGAGGCACCCCCAGAGAAGCGATGCTATCTCTTGTTGCCAGCGGGAACGCCACTTATGGGGAGGGGGAGGAAATGAGTGAAGGGGCCATAGCCACAATTGAGCACGTGTGGAGGAAGGGGTCTGATTTGATGAACCAGACTGGGAACCAGGAGGAGACCAGCTGTCGGTGACGCGGTGGGAGATATCCAAACATCCACGCTTGAAAGTGGTCCACCAAATGAGACTGGAATCTGTGGACAGCTTCTGGGAGGGTGGGGATAAAGCCAGAGATGGCATTCAAGACAATCGTGTGGATAGTCCACATGGCGATTGCAACCACCAGAGCATGGAGGGAGGGCAGAAGGGGGGAGGCCATTGATGAAGCAAACATATCTCTTGACAGACTGAAGGGATGCGTTTGATCCTGGCCTAGCAGACGTTGGACTTCGCGCCATATCACTTTGGAGGTGGGGCACTTCTCCAGGCGGTGGAACAGCGTTCCATGCTGGCCACACACGACACAGGATGAGTGAAAATTATTAGAGCGCTCAGCTGTACGATACACCTAACTCAGGCAGCGCCACACATGGGAGCGGACTTGAGGCTGCAACAGAGGATGGTGTGCGTATTTACAGATAGTCTTTTGGGTCTCAGTGGAATAAGGGATGTCCATCATGTCCAGGTAGTCCACCCTGGATAGGACTTGGGGTCGAATGGGGATCACGCCATCATGGATGGGTAGCCCCTGTACCTCTTGTGTGAACTGAGGAGAGAGGCCTCTTTGGGTTGTATGTCCACTAATACGAATTCTCCACTCTGCGCTTCACATGGAGAGTAGGATTCATTTGTAGTGGGTTTTCGTCCCATGAGGACTTGTGGCCGATGTGTGTGATGCGAGGTAATTCATCAGGGAGTGGGGGTTTGATGGATTGTTGAGGCCCAAGGCTTGGGAGAAGTTGGAGTGGGCCGCGCGGGACCAGTGTTGGGATGGGAGTGTAGGAGCGGTGATGGCCGCGATCCAGGTGCCCAGGATCTTGGCAGCATGGGCTTTGAAGTCAAGCAGGCCCATGCCACCTTGATGATGAGGGCCAAACATGACCTCTAGCCGTACTGGTAGAGGGCGGCCTGACCAAAGCCATCTTTACAGCAAAGCATACAGGGATTTGAAGAAGCTTGGGGAGAAGGGGATGGCGTGGGCTCCGAACCAGACTTTGGATAGGAGCATAGAGTTGGCAAGAACAACCCTGCCAGTGAGGGTAGTAGGGTGGGCTCTGAGAGAGGCTATTCGCTTCGTCACATTGTCCAGTATACGGCACTCCATTACTGCTGACGCGTATCCGCCTGCCTCCATCCCACGCCCAGATGGCGTACCGGTCCTATGGTAGGACGTGGCACAAAGGGGAGCACCAGTGGCGCGGTGTGTGTTGAGTTAGTAAGGCGTGGACGTGGGCGAGCAGATGGGCTGGGTTGGGAACTACTTGCTGGGGCCCAGCAGTTCTGAAACTGACCAAGGAGGATGATTTCAGTTTTGGAGGCGTTCAGTGCTGCGTTGCTTACCCGGGAATATTCCTGGATGAGGGCTTCAAGCGCGCGTGCATCTTTATTATTAGACACCCCCACCACGCAATCATCTGCAAATGCCATCATCTTGACTGGGGTTTGGCCTGGCACATGGACCCCAGTGAGGTGGGCATTCACATTTCGCAGTAGTGGGTCACGGCTGAAGTTGTATAAGAGTGAGCTGAGGGGGTCCCCTTGTCGCAGGCCCCTTTGAGGGCGGACTACTTCCGTTAGGAAGCCTGGGCCACGCACTGCCATTGTCGCAGATTCTGTGAGCAGCATCACCCAGTTTATGAAGCGGGGGGTAGGCGGAATTGATGGAGGCAGGCCCTTAGGTATTCCCAGTTTACTCTATCATAAGCCTTTTGTTGGTCCAAGAACACAAGTGCCCCAGAGGCTGTGGACTGACACACATTAGCCACAGAGTGCACGTTATCCCAAATCGACCTTCTGGGGATGAAACCAAATTGTTCTGGGGAGATGGTGGCAGATGCTACAGTCCCTAAACGGTTAGCCATGATTTTGGTTAAAATTTTGGTGTCTGTGTTTGTTAGAGAAATGGGGCGCCAGTTGGCTAAGTCAAGCCTATCCCCTTTTTGAAGAGTGTGACAGTAAAGGCCTCATGTCCTCCTGGTAGGAGGCGCGTTTCCAACAGGCTTTGGTTGAGTGAGGCTAGCAGCAATGGGGATATATATTTAAAATATTTTTTGTAGAACTCATATGGAATGCCATCTGGGTCTGGGCATTTTTGGTTTGGCGCACCACGAATGGCTGTCCATAATTTGTTTAAAGTAATTAAATTTATTATTTCCGGGTATCAGAAAATGGTGCAGATATGAGCTCAGTTGAGAAATTCCGCCATTTTGGCTGGCTGAATTGGTTCAGCTCAGTATAACTCGGAGTAATATCTTTGCATTTTGATTGCCACTTTGGCCGGTGTGTCCGCAATGGAATTATCCAATCTTCACACCTGTGTGCAGGCCACGCTCTGGCGTGGTGCTTAAATTTTTAAAAGAAGTATGCGGTGCACTTGCCACCTTTAGTGATGCGTGTGGCCCTGTATTGGACACAAACCTGATGTTTGTGTTGCCTTTCAAGTGCGTTGAGGTGGGCGGCTGCCTCCGCCCACTTCCGGCCCCATGCAGGGCTGTATCCTGTGGCTGGAATGATGGACTCCAAGTGGGCCAATTCTGCCAGCGCGCACGAGATAACCGCTGATGTGGCTCATGAGCATCTGGAGGAGAGATGGTGATAGTGGCGGATGGTGTCTTCGCTGAAAGTTGCCCATGTGGAAATGGGGTCCGTGCAAAATGGTGCAACAAACAATTTTTGCCAAAGTTGCCTCTTCAACCCACGTGGAAAATCCTGGCGACGCGAGCTTGGGGGGCAGATTTTGCACCAATGTGGGGCCTTTGCAACTGTGACGGGTAAGTGGTATGTTATCGAGACCAGTCAGTGGTCAGAGAATTCCATTTTTGTTGTTTTGAAATGGGAGATGTGGGGTTGGAATTTTGCCAGCGTTAGAATAAGGTTGATGCGGGTCATGGACCTTAATTGGCCATTGTGGATGTGGGGACGCATCATGTTTTCGAGCAGTGGGGCATGTCATGGCAGCACATCCATTAACCCAAGGGTGGCTTTTAGAATGCTTAGTTCTATGTGGCCCTGTGGGGCGTGGGGTGAGGGCAGCCACCAGTCCATTGGTGAGGTTATCCAACAGTTCATGTCGCCAACTAGGAAAGAATCAGGGGGTAGCAGGAGGGATTTGACCAAAGAGAAAAATTCCTGATGCTTGTGTGCACCATTTGGGGTGTAGATGTTGACAATTGCGTGCGCAACGTTGGCTCATGAGAAGGTGACGATGAGCACTCAGCCATTTAGGAATGTTTCTGAGGATGTGAATTTAAAAATTATTTTTCTGAATTAGCACCCCACAGTGCTTCGACCAAAAGGATAGGGATGGGAGGAGCATTGTTTTCCAAGCTTCCTTGGAACCTTGTGGACAGTGGGACTCCTGGATGGCCAGAATATCCACAGGTAAATTTTGTTGTAAAAAACTCTGTTTCCTAGCCTGGGACGGGGAGGCCTTGAGTCCGGCAATATTCAGCATCCCTAGAGTGAAGGTTTCCCACATCGCACCTTAGGTGTGAGGGGGTGGGCCCCTGAGCCCACCAGCCTCTTCAAGGTCCCTATGGGCTTTCACAGCAGCGCGGGTGTTAGCAGCAATGCTATTGGGGTTTTTTGTTAATTTTTGTGGAAAGAGTTGTGTTGGCTTTGGCCTTCACTTTTGTTTTCCTGACGTCAGATGAATTTTTGCAGTGCAGATAAGTTTGGTGCACTGTCGAGTGGGGCAAAAAAAATTTTCAGTTGGGATAGGTCCCAAGTCAGTTTTGACTGGAGCTTGGGTGCAGCGATTGGGTGAGATTGAATCTCCCATCGGATCCTCAGATTGAGTGGCCCACTCAGCATAGGCCTCCCAATCTGATTGGGTGATGGATTCATGAGTCACTTCTGCCGCGAAGGTCTCCATGTCCTCCTGGCGTTGTGAGTGTGGGATGGTGGTGGTGGCCTTGGCCACTTCCTGGCCGCGGCCCTACAGGCCTGATTGGCCTTCTTCCACTCCTGCGGGGAGATGGGCTTTACCAATAGGTAGCAGCCTTGTGCTCCCCACGGGAAAGCCTCCTTGGTGCTTGCAGTTGGTTCGTAGTGCGCCTCTCCGCTGGCCATGGCCACCAAGGGGTGCTCTTGGAATGTGACACCCTCCTTGATGGGGCATGCGTGCGCCTTATGGCTGAATGCATCACAGTGGGTGCAAATGGGGGGCGCGCTGTCCACGGTTACCTGGAATGGGTGGGTGGTATGCCCTGTGATATCAATAAAGGTGGAGTGCAGGATCTGGGTTAGGTCCTTCGCGATCTCCTCAGTTGGGGTCAGAACTGCAATGGCTTTGCCAGTGCACAAGTGTGGCATCAGCGTGAAATATTGCATTTTGAAAGATTGTATTTCGCTGTATATAGCGAGACCATCTTTCAGGTGTTGCTCTAAAATGTCACGTTTTACTGTAGTAGGCAAAAAGTCAAACGTGAGGAAAATTTGGTTTGATTTTGTCCATCTGGTGCATTTGGTTTTGATGACCCATTGCCCTTTGGAGAGGTCAACCACTATGCGCACCGCTGCAGCCTCATCTGCTGCTATTTTGCTTTTGAAATCTAGGTCCAGCCAACCGCATGACATGGAGTGAGGTGCAACGTACACCGCGGTCAGAAAATTTTTTTGTGTACATCTTCACAAAATTTTCCCCATAAGGCTGTTTTTTGGATGTCCAGATACACATGGACTCCAAATTCCACTGACAAAAGTGGCTGGGAGTGTGGCGTGTTGATGTACTGGTTGCATCGTGCTTGCCACGCGAGTATCTCCAGGGAAATTGTGACCGCCAGTTTTTTGAGATTTTTGTCTATTCCACCGGATTCTCTGGGGCGTTTTTGAACGTTAGAGGCCGCGGGCCTTCCGCCTGCTCCTCTTGCCTTGCTTGCCCAACTGCTCCCAGACATGGGCGCAGACTAATCTCCTGAGATTATCAAACTAGATTTAGTCTTGAATTTAATAGGTTGCAAAAGTGTTTGAAACGAGAAAGAAAAGTTTAGTGTGGACAGATATTGCTTCACCAATTAGTCAAATGGTTCAAGTACACTGGATGTATTTATGGCCATAAAATCAAATGGGGAAAATGACATGGACAGAGTTTTAAGAAATTGAACTACATCGATGCTAATAACTTTAAAGGGAACTGATAGGGCCATAAAATGACTCACTCAATAATAGTGTCAGCGTGTTTCCAAGCTCTAAAACCACATGACATCGTGCATTTGCCTTTCCCAAATAGTATAAAACCCAGCATCCTCCATTGTGAAGGTTGTAAGGTTATTTGTTTCTTTCCAGATACTTAATAAAAACCAATACAAAAGACTTAAAATCCGCAGGCATTAAAAATTTATGTTAAAAAAATTCCACCTGTGTAAGTACCTCCCCTTAGGCCAATGGGTGCCACAAACTCCTATTTGATGGTGGTTCAATTAGCCTTATCCCTAGTAGTCACTTTCCTGCTGCCACAGGGGTGGGCATGCAAGAGACACAAGAGGATGCTTATGTATCCCAAAATACCAATCTTAAGATACCGTTCATTAGTAAGGATGTTAGTAATGCTGAAAACAAGGCTTAATATTTTGAGGAGTATGATTACGCAGAAGAAGAATTTGTCAAGTTCCAAGTTAGTGGCAAGCAGCAGATGGATTTGGGAGGTGGAAAATCTAAAAATATCAAAACTCAAATTCTTTATAAAGCTAAACTACCTACAAAGAAATGAGTCACAACTGATCACACTCTTGGATGACTATGGTACCCATCATCAGTTTAACTCTTGGCGCTGGGTCCATGTTTTTGACCAATAATTTCTTTACCTTTCTCCTAGTGGTTAATTACCCCACCTAATAATAACGGAGGTGCCTTATGGAGTCTGGTTGCTTTCATAAGTGGCAGAATACCCCCGTTGGAAGCCAGATCTTTCCTTTGCATTCCGGTTGTCTGACATCCCATACTAAGGCAGTGCAGACCTGTTCCCATGTGTGGTATTCCTTTAGACAGGGAGTCACAATCTCCAAAGCAGTTCTGTTAAGTAAGGAGTGGATATGCTTCACCTTCTGCTGTTTAGGAGCCCCTTTCCATGGAACTCTCATATGCATATAGGAAGGAGGTAATCCTTTCTAGCTGAGGGTGAACTTCTCCTTAAAACTAGACTTAAAATTAGTTAGAATAGGAGTGAAAAGGGTATTGAAGCCAGGAAATGGTGCAGGTTCAGAAATTTTGGTTTCCACATAGTTGCGAGGAGCCTACTGATCCAACCACCATCTTAAACCCTGAGGTCCTATTGGATATTATCCCAGTTTTGGTTGAGGGAGGCAATGGAGGCTTTGTGAGCAACCTGTTCCTTAAATGCTTGTATGTCGGCGCATTGAAGAATAAGCTGACTTTCTATGTTGTTCAAAAGCAAGTGTCAAACCATTGACAGGTTATGAGTGGTTAGCCTGGCAGAATAGATCCTGATTTCACTATAGTGCAGGTCTTTTTCAACACAGGTTCAAAACCTGTGCTGGTTAGGAAAAACATAATTTCCTCCACCTCTTTTATCATTATTTAATTAATAATATGGATTTATAAGCTTGAATTGGGTGGTTTTCATGCAGAGTGGTTCCTCTACTACTGAATCTTTTTTAAAACCCTTGACAGCCTAGATAAAGCTGGGAGATGTATTTATCAGTGAGCTTGGTGAAGGCGCTAGATTATCCATTTCATCTGACAAGGCCTCAGCCAGGACCCTAGGGTCAAGAGGTACTCCATTCACTCAGAGCTTGCACCCTTGGGCCACATTATGGATTTGATCTCATAAGCTAGTGGGGGCTTCTAAAACGTTCTTTTTCCAGGAGTAATTGGGGTCACCAGGAGTAGGCACTGCGGGACCAGAGGGCCCATGGAGACCTTCAGGCCCTTCACTACTGGAGGTGAAGTTGTGAGAGGATAACTCTTGTAGTGCTGATGAAGTGTCCACACCAGGTTCACAAATTGGTTGAGGCGTTTGTCTCAAGCCTTGAGGAGCTGTACAATCTAACAAAGCTGGTCCTCAAGGTAACCTGAAATTCCACTATCCAATACTGAATATTGGTTTTGGGCTCATTGATTAAATATTAGTTATCAACAATGGCTTCTCAATTATTGTGGATGAAGGAGGAGGCCGCATTATAGAAATTGATAATGTGAGAGTAAAAGGTCTAGGTAATCCCTAGTTGCCAGGAGTCTTTGTGGTGGTGCAACTTGATGCCTTTTAAAAGGTGATGGGTGGCGGGATGGATGGAGTTCTGAAGATAGCACTCATTCCCTAAAGTCAATTCTCCCTTTTGGCAGAAGATCTGAGGTATATAGATCCAGCATGGTAGAAGACACAAAAGAAGCAAGGTAGTGACTGAATCAGCATCCCACGAAAGATGCCATCAAAATTGTTAGATAATCATTAAGGTGTTTGTATTGAAGTTATTACTGATCACATCAAAGGAAGGTAGAGTAAACTGGAACGTGGCCCAGAACTCTAAGATTTTGGGCTGCATGGGCAATACTTCATATTGCGAGGTGGTAATCCATCATGTGATGCTTCTCAATAAATTTGCAGGTTGATTTTCTTAACTGTTATTGATATCCATTATTTTTTGATGGACAGTTTCACTTAGACATCTCTTAGCACAAAGTAGTGAGCACCACTCTTCTCAGTGTAACAGTTCTCTTGACTGACGTTGAAGTTCAAAAATGGGCTTGAAGCTGTAACTATTGGTAAAGTCAAAAAACGAAAAGATGGGCGAATATAGACTATTTTATTGAGTTGAAAAGCTTTAATATTTATAGGGTGTGTGGGGAAATGGTGTCTCAGGGACCTTTGTGGCGTAGTAGGATCAGGATCTTTCAAGCCATTCGGATTAACCGCCTGGTCAGCACCCTCATTGTTCTGCATCATCCTTGTGACTGCAGCAGTGGGTGCCGTTCCTTTGAAAATTTGGAAAACAATGATAAGATTCCTGGAGGCGTCTCCATTGATTCTCGTACATGTGATGATTTTTTATTGAATCTTGTATGGTGCCTTCAGGGTAAGGTTCCATTAACGCTAGCTTGATAGTCAATTTACTAAGGCTCAATTCAGGAGTAGGGGTCTTGACTCAATCATCATCTCGAATCCTGACACTCAGTATATTTATTCACAATATTGGGTTGCAGTGAGCAAAGAAGATAAGGCGTTTCCATTCCTATAAGCAAAAAATGTTCTCAGGGATTTTCAAATTTTATAATATGAATTCATGAATACTTTCTGCACATTCTACTTTGTTCTTGTAGTCCCTGTTACAAGAAATGTGGACAAATAGTTAGCCTTTATCTTAGATAATGCAAAATGACGTTAAAGAGCTGGTTGATGTTATATGGTCATCTTCTCAAAGGCTTTTTTATATAAACTATATCTTTTTCTGGTTAGTCCTTGTAAGAAAATCAAATTTTATTATTCTGGTTGGTAATCACTGGAGCTAGTATTATTAGAAAGCATGGAAGTATTGAAAAGGGACAAAGTCACAGAAGATAGTGATTAAAGATAATAAAGTTGAGAAAAGGTTTTTTAATATCTTATTTAGTACTATTTATAGCACTATATATCTCACAGAGAAATGAAAGTATAGATATAGAATAGATAGATAGTAAAACCCTACCTTAAGAGTTACATGGCGTGAATATCTTATAGCTCATGTGATAATAAGGGATAATCAAAGTTAAAAGTGTTAAATCTTGGGAATTGGTAGTGACTCAATCGAGCACCAATTGTTAAATGTTTTAATCCATTTACTATTTTCATATACTAACTCGCTTCAGCTCCCTTTGTGAACTGCACTGGTCCTTATATGTGCATTGTTCAACTTGTTGATAATAAATTATATGTGGCAGTAATAGTATGTAGACTGCTACTATAGTGAGCTTATTATAGTCAAAATTATTGTTAGGTCTAACGCTAAACTATTGCTTTTCCTAATCTTGAATGTTGTAGAAATCGAGCTTACTTACGCTCACTTGGTGCTACGCCACTGGATCCCACAAAGAATTTCAAATAAATAAAATTATAAAACTATAAAAATTTATTTTTATAATATCTTAATGTGAGTGCAGGAGTATGAATGAGAATAAATCCTTTTCTAATTTTCAACAATTAGTTTTTATACTATGTTGAAGGTTGGAGGGAATTTGGGGATAGGTTTGGAATAGCTTTGATGATTTCCAATTTAGGCAATATGTGTGTCAATCCTATCAGATCTTGAGATTTAGTTAAATTTTGGTAGAACGGACGTTGAGGTTTTAAGGCAGAATATACCCATGTGGCAAGGTTTTGATGTACCGCAACCAATAACCACCAGAGAAATATTACACCTCAAGGGCCCACCGCCACACCTATAAAAGGGGTGGCACCCGCTCAGATGTGGTGAAGGACTTGGTGATGGTTGGGGAGTACCCTCTGCTAGTTTCCCTGAAGTCTTTTGATCAATCAGCAAAATGTGATTTTTTAATTTTACAGAAAGTGCCCATGCAGGTTTTGAATTGGTTTTACCCCAGTTTACAGGGTTCCACTGAGAATTGACCAGGATCTTTTGGCTGATATCATCGACAATATGATAAGAATTGTTCTTAATAGCATCAGAAAATTGCAAATGGCTGAAATTTCCCTTTTTCAGTGGAACTTGACCTAAAACATTCCTATTTTTGAGCTGCAAAGGTAAATGTCCAACAAATATATTCTGGAAAATTTGTATTTACTTTTTCCTTCTATTTTAGAACTCATTTTCAGCTCTAGTATAGAGGCTCTTTCTGTCACTTCTTGTCATGGAGAATCCTCAGAGATTACAATGATATAGACAAAGGAACCCCTTTGTCCTTCCAACTCTAATCACAAGAGCAAACAGTCTTAATTTAAAAACTTTGATGGTAATTACTTATTATGATCAGATCTGTTTATTAAGAAAAAATTGAGGGAGTTTATAAGGAAATGGGCGCTCAACATTTTGGTTGGCCCCCTTTTGGATACAGCAGCCACGCCAATGAATTAATACTCTAGGGTTGCTTGAAACAATAATCTTCCTCATCTGTTTCAATCAGATTCTCTTTCTGAATCTCAATGCAACTCTTCTGAGTTGAAGTAAAGGATGTGTCCCATTACCCTCACTCAACTCTCACGAATTACCCTTATCAGGTAACAACCTGCTTAAGTAAGAGGACCCTTATTTATAAACATCAAGTTGCAATCTTGAAAAGGTTAACTCCAAAGTTGCTCTATTACAAGCAGCTTAACTCACTTGCAACTCATAGAACCCTTAGTTAATTGGTAACTAAACCTGTTTGACTTCTACAAGGTAATCAAGTTATCATAGTAAAATTAATTTTCATTATTACTTGTTTATTGTCTGGATCATCCCTGATGAGGATAAGCAATCTGGCATATTTATCTGACGGATCAACCCTAGAATTACCTAACATTCACTCAGTATAGTACTCTGAAAAATAGTTATTATACATAATTGATAACTCCAACATTTACTAGCGGTATAAAATACCTAGAGGACAAAAAGATGAATCATAATCAATTAAGCTGGGTATTGTAAGCATATTGAAATCCCAACAATAAGTAATGCTTAGTTAATTTCAATAGTGGATCACTATTAGGGCAATTTTAAATCCTACCATAATTTTTTTTGTGCAATCTAATCTGGTATACTTAATTGAAATAGCATGGTAATTATAATTTAATTGTAATAATAATTTTGGACCTAATATAAATTAGGTCTAGTGGCGCACTGCATATCAAAAAAATAGAAGATACTATAGAAACATAGCATAATAAATATAATAGGAAACTCAAGGTCAAGGATTCTCCAATATTTTAAAAATTACTGCCACTCATGGTAAAGAGCTTAAGTGCATTAATATGTCTTTCTTATGCTGGAAGTCAATAGAATGTTTATTTTTATCATAATCTTTACTAAAATTCTATGATTTCACCGTTGTATTTTTTCATTTGACTATCAAAAAGTATATTTAATTTTAGTTTATTGTGAGGAAGGCCAACCAGGGGATGGTTACTTCTGAATGTTAACCCAAAAGAAATGAAACTTAGTAACAGGGGAGGCACCCCAGAGAAGCGATGCTATCTCTTGTTGCCAGCGGGAACGCCACTATGGGGAGGGGGAGGGAACGTGTAAAGGGGTCATAATCACAATTGAACACGTGTGGAGGAAAGGGTCTGATTTGATGAACCAAACTGGGAACCAGGAGGAGACCAGCTAACAGCGACGCGGTGGGAGGTACCCAAACATCCACACCTGAAAGTGGTCCACCAAATGGGACCAGAATCTGTGGACAGCTTCTGGGAGGGTGGGGGTGGAGCCTGTGATGGCATCCAAGACAATCGTGTGGATAGTCCACATGGCGATTGTGACCACCAGAGCATGGAGAGAAGGTGGAAGGAGGGATACCATGGATATTTCAAACATATCTCTTGACAGACTGAAGGGATGTGTTTGATCCTGGACAAGCAGACGTTGAACTTCGCGCCATATCACTTTAGAGGTAGGACACTTCTCCAGGCGGTGAAACAGCGTTCCATACTGGCCACACATGACGCAGGATGAGTGTAAAGCATTAGAGTGCTCAGCCGTATGGTACACCCGCCTCAGGCAGAGCCACACATGGGAACAGATATGAAGCTGCAACAGAGGGTGATGTGCATATTTCCAAATGTCTTCTGTGTCTCAATGGAATAAGGGATGTCCATCATGTCCAGGTAGTCCACCCTGGATAGGAAATGGGGCCGTGTGGGGATCAAGACATCTTAAATGGGTAACCCCTGTACCTCCTGTGTAAACTGAGGAGAGGGGCGGCCTCTCTGAGCTGTGTGTCCATTAATACAATTTCTCCACTCAGCGCTCCGCATGGAGAGGAGGATTCATTTGTAGTGGGTTTTAGTACCATGAGGACCTGTGGCCAATGGGTGAGAAGCCAGATATTTTATCAAGGAGTGAGGGTTCGATGGATTGTTAAGGCCCAGGGTGCAGGAGAAGTTGGAGCGGGCCGCGCGGGACCAGTGTTGGGAGGGGAGCACTGGGGCAGTGATGGCTGCAATCCAGGTGCCCAAGATCTTGGCAGCATGGGCTTTAAAGTCAAGCAGGCCCAAGCCACCATGACGACAAGGGCCAAACATGACCTCAAGCTGCACAGGCGGTGGGCGGCCTGACCATAGCCACCCTTGTAGGTGGGCATACATAGATTTGAAAAACCTGGGGAGAAGGCGATTGCGTGGGCTCCAAACCAGACTTTGGAGAGAAGCATAGAGTTGACTAAAACAACCTTGCCAGTAAGGGAAGTAGGGTGGGCTCTGAGGGAGGCGATACGCTTCATCACATTGTCTAGAATACTACTTTACATTACTGCTGAGGCATACCCGCCTGCCTCTACCCACACGCCCAGATGGCGGACATGCCCTATGGTAGGGCGTGGCACGAAGGGGAGCACAAGTGGGGCGGTGTGGGGTAAGCAGGGAAGGCGAGCATGTGTGCGAGCAGATGGGCCAGGCTGGGCATTGGTCGCTGGGGCCCAGCAGGTTTGATACCAAGCAAGGAGGATGATTTCAGTTTTGGAAGCGTTCAGTGCAGCATTACTTACCTGGGAATACTCCTGGATGAGAGCTTCAAGTGCGCGTGCATCTTGATTATTAGACACCCCGACCACACAGTCATCTGCAAACGCCATCATCTTGACTGGGGCTTGGCCTGGTACATGGACCCCAGTGAGGTGGGCATTCACGTTTCGAAGTAGTGGGTCAAGGCTGAAGTTGTATAAGAGTGGGCTAAGGGGGTCCCCTTGGCGTAGGCCCCTTAGAGGGCGGAGTACTTCCGTTAGGAAGCCTGGGCCACGGACTGCCATTGTCGCAGATTCTGTGAGCAGCATCACCCAGTTTATGAAGCGGGGGGTAGGCGGAATTGATGGAGGCAGGCCCTAAGGTATTCCCAGTTTACTATATCATAGTCCTTCTGTTGGTCCAAAAATACAAGTGCCCCAGAGGCTGTGGACTGGCATTCGTTAGCCACAGAGTGCACGTTGTCCCAAAGCGACCTTCTGGGTATGAAACCAAATTGTTCTGGGGAGATGGTTGCAGAAGCTACAATCCCTAAATGGTTAGCCATGATTTAGTTAAAATTTTTGTATCCGTGTTAGTTAAAGAAATGGGGCGCCAGTTGGCTAGGTCTAGCTTATCCCCTTTCTTGAAGAGTGTGATGGTGAAGGCCTCTTGCCCTCCTGGTAGAAAACGCTATCCAGAAGGCTCTGGATAAGGGAGGCAAGAAGCAGTGGGGATATATATTTGAAGTACTTCTTATAGAACTCATACGGAATGCCATCAGGGCCTGGGCATTTCCGATTTGGTGAACTGCGGATGGCTGACCAGAGTTCATTCAGAGTAATCAAATTCATTAATTAGGGTATTGGGAAATGGTGCAGATGTGAGTGCTGTCATAAAATTTCGCCACTTTGGCTGGCTGAATTGGATCAGATCAGTACAACTCAGAGTAATACTTTTGTACTTTGATTGCCACTTCAGCTGGCGTATCCGCAATGGAATCATCTGATCTCTGCACCTGTGTGCAGGCCACGCTCTGGCGCGGTGCGAAGAATTTTTTAAAAATCTAAGCGGTGCACAAGCCACCCTCTGTAATGTGTTTGGCCCTGTACTGAACACAAACCTGATGTTTGTGTTGCCTTTCAAGCGCGTTGAGGTGGGTGGCTGCTTCTGCCCACTTCTGGCACCAAGCAGGGCTGTAGCCTGTGGCTGGGATGTTAAACTCCAGGTGTGCCAACTTTACCAGAGCGCGCGAGATGACAGCTGATGTAGCTTGTGAGCGTCGGGAGGAGAGGTGGCGAGTGTTTCAGATGGTATCCTCTTTGAAGGCTGACCATGTGGAAATTGGGTCTGCACAAAATGGTGTAATAAACTCTTTTGCTGAAATCACTGATTCCACCCAAGTGGAAAATCCTGGTGACGCAAGTTCAGGTGGGCAGAGTTTGCACAAATGCGGGGCCTTAGCCACTGTGACAGGTGAGTGGTAGGTTATTGAGACCAGCCAGTGGTTGAAAAATTTGATTTCTGTTGTTTGGAAGTGGGAAATGTGAGATTAAAATTTCGCCGGCATGAGGATAAGGTTGATGCAGGTTATGGACCTTAATTGGCCATTTTGGACATGTGGGCGCGTCATGTTTTTGAGCAGCGGGCTTGCCACAGCAGCGCGTCTAATAACCCAAGGGTGGCCTTTAGAACGCAAAGTTCTACATGACCCTGGGGGGCGTGTGATGAGGAAGGCCAATGGTCCATGGGTGAGTTTAGCCAACAGTTCATGTCACCAACTACAAAAGGGTCAGGGGGTAACAGAAGGGATTTGACCAATGAGAAAAATTCTTGATGCTCTTGTGCACAGGTCAGGACATAAATGTTGACAATAGCGTGCGCCACATCAGCCCACGAGAATGTAACAATGAGGACTCAGCCTTTGAGGAGGGATTGCAATGATAAAAATTTAAAATTTTTTTCCAAACTAGCACCCCACAGTTCTCTGACCAGAAGGATAGGGAAGGAAGGAGCATGGTTTTCCAAGCGCCCTCGGAACCTCATGGACAGTGGGACTCCTGGATGGCCATGATGTCCACGGGTAAATTTTTTTGTAAAAAACTCAGTTTCCTAGCCCAGGACGGCGAGGCCTTGAGTCTAGCGATATTCAACGTCCCTAAAGTGAAGGCTTCCCCCATCGCACCTTAGGTGCGAGGGGGTGGGCACCTGGGCCCACCAGCCTCCTCTGGATCCCTACAGGCCTTCATGGCAGTGTGGGTGTTTGCAGCAATGCTATCAATAGTTTTGTTAATTTTTGCAGACAGGTTTGCGTTGGCTTTTGCCTTCACTTTTTGTCTCCCCAACGTTGACGATTTTTTTTGTGGTGCAGATGAGTTTGGTGCACCAACGTTTGGGTCAAAAAAATTTTTCAAGTAGGTTGGAGACCAAGTCAGTTTCAATCAGGGCTTGGTTGCAAAGGTCAGGTGAGATTGAGTTGCCCATCAGATCCTCAGATTAAGTGGCAAAATTGGCATGGGCTTCCTAATCTGATTGGTTAAAGGATTCCTGAGTTGCTTCCACCACGAAGGTTTCAATGTCCTCCTGGCGTTGGGAGTGTGGGATAGCGGAGGCTACTTTGGCCGCTTCCTTGGCCATGGCCCTGCAGGCCTGTTTGGCCTTCTTTCACTCTTGAGGGGAGATAGGCTTTACTAGTAAGTAGCAGCCTTGTGCTCCCCACGGGAAAGCCTCTTTGGTGCTGGTGGTTGGTTCATAGTGCGCCTCCCCACTGGCCATGGCCGCTGAGGGGTGCTCTTGGAATGTGATGCCCTCCTTGGTGGGGCATGCGTGTGCCTTATGGCCAAACGCATCACAGTGGGTGCAGATGGGGGGTGCGCTGTCTACGGTTACCCAGAAAGGGTGGGTGGTATGCCCTTTCATATTAATATAAGTGGAGTGTGGGATCTGGGTTAGGTCCTTCACGATCTCCTCAGTTGGAGTCAGAACTGCAATGGCTTTGCCAGTGCACAGGTGTGGCATCAGCATAAAGCGTTGCATCTCAAAGGATTGCATTTCGCTGTATATGGTGAGACCATCTTTCAGGTGCTGTTCCAGAATGGCACGTTTGACTGTAGTGGGCAAAAAGTCAAACGTGAGGAAAATTTGGTTGGATTTTGTCCATCTGATGCGTTTGCTTTCGACGACCTGTTGCCCTTCAGGGAGGTTGATCACTACGCGCATTGCAGCAGCTTCATCTGCTGCCTCCTTGTTTTCAAAACTGAGGTCCAGCCAACCACATGACATGGAGTAAGGTGCGATGTACACCGCGGTCAGGAAAAAAGTGCGCACATCCCCACAAAATTTTTCCCATAAAGCTGTTTGTTGGATATCCAGAAACACTCAGACTCCATATTCCACCGACGAGAGTGGTTGAGAGTGCGGCGTGTTGATGTACTGGTTATATCATGCCTGCCAAGCAAGGATTTCTGGGGAAATAGTGACCACCAGTTTTTACTTTTTTCTATTTTGCCAGTTTCTCCAGGGCGTTTTTGAACGTTGGAGGTCGTGGGCCTACCACCTGTGCCTCTTACCTTACTTGCCCAGCTGCTCCCTGACATGGGCGCAGACTAATCTCCTCTGTGAGATTATCAAACTAGATTCAGAATTGAATTGAATAAGTTGCAAAAGTGATTGCAACGAAAGAGAAAAGTTGGTACTATCAAAAAGTATAACTTTTACTAAAGTAACAAGCTAAAGAGCATTTAAATCTCTTGGCTGGGGTAAAAAAATCTGTAATATTTTATCTATTGCGAGAATGTTATATTTTATAAAAACATATATCATTATCAGAATATTAGGGTGAGTACATGCCAAGATAAAACTGGCATTTAAATGTGGGTGCTTCAGCAGCCGCAACAGCAGGCACAGACTACTCATCTGTGCCTGATCAGATTTATATTAGTAGAAGGGGTAAGGATTCCTTGTAGTTCCAGGGCTTCTTATTACTATAGTCATGATTAGGTTAGCACTTAATAGTTTGTCTATCATTCATGCAATAGGCGTGACATTTAAGTGGCCTTAACTTTAGGAATGTACTATTTGTAAATTTTTAATTTAGATTTTAATAAAGTAAATAGAAAATAAAAATTTTCTGGGAAATAGGTATATGGAAATAATAAAAACAATTCTAACGCTCTATCATAGGTAGGGTGCTGGGTTTTAGGCTTTGCTAGGAAAGTTTACTAAGCTGAACTACATTAGTAGGGAATGATTGCCATTTTTAATACATAATTAATGGGTTTGAACACCAATTTTCCTTCAAATGTAGCTTCTGACATCCCCATGCTATTCCTGGGTCATTTTTTGCATATTACAAATGTCCAAACTCACTTTTTTGATTTCAGAACTAGGCACTGGGTTCAATTATCAATTTTTGCCATCTTCTCTTCAACCTTTTGCCTGAATTCCCTTTATAAATGTTTTTTTTCTTTTCAGGTTGACTCCTAATTAAACTATTTGTTGGGGAGGAGCTTGGGGACATGGTTATCAGGGTTTATAAAGTTTTTAAATCTGCGTAGAATTACCTGGTTTTCTCCATATAAAGGATTTTTGCAGATTTGGTAACTATGGTGGGCTTAAGCAGGTTGGGGAATAAATAGGGGAGGCAAGGATGGGCTGCAGCTAACATCTTTCGCCCAAGGTATGCCCTAGGTCAGAGATTGGGTAAGAGGAATGACCTTGGTGTTTGAACCTTTCTTATCCTGAAAGGATGCATGACCCTGTAAAGCTTGATACCTGGAGCCTAGGGGCTCTTCAAAGGAACCAACCTGCATGATAACCACCCTAACTTCCTTTATAACTCCATATCATGAATTTAATAATGATAAGATGGGACGGAGGAAATGATGTTTGTCCTATCCAGAACAGGTTTTAACTTGTTTTGAAAATCACTACACCTTAGCTTGTGGTTATAGGTTTGTGCAACTACACTCAGTTTGTAATGTGGCGATATCATTATTGTGTTTTTCATTTACTTAAAAGGATGACTGTAATAGTTAGATTATTTAAAAAAAGCAAGATTAAATAAATTAAACTTTGAGCAAGAGCAACCATATGGAAGAGAGAGAAAAGAATGAAATTTAATTTATTCTGAAAGCAGTCAGCATTATTTTAAAAGGTGATCAAAAAAATTAACCTCTAAAATAGAAATAATTGTATATATTTAAATACGTTTATCTTAAATTCCTTATAATTGAATTAAAAAACTTATTGCAATACTCTATAGATTAGGATAACAGAGTAGGCTCTTTTTTATTTTTTTGAACATAAAAATATAAATAAAGATTTTATTAAGATGTAAAAATGGCTTATAAAATTTTTATTTGAATCCATGTATTATTTTTTATAAGAAATTTAATATCATTTTTCTCTTTCCCATTACAATCAGAATTTGTAACTTGATTCAATTCAAGACAGAGAAGTTTGATAATCAGCAAGGGAAGATGAGAATGTGACTATTGCCAAGTAAGGGCTGGGAAAATGTGGTAAAAGGCACAAGTTCAGTGCTCACACCGCCTAAAGTTCAATAATGCCCCAGGGACACCAGTGGATTGGAAAAAACAAGAAAACTGCAGTTAATATTTCGCCAAAAACCTTGGAATGGCAAACTAAGTGTAACCAGTACGTTAAAACTCCCCACTCACAGCCACTGTTGTCAGTGGAATATGGTGTCTGAGTTTACCTGGACATTAATTTGGCTGCTCTTCGGGTGAAGTTTTGTGGGGACATACACATCCACTTCCCAGAAGTAGTGTGCATAGCACCACACACAATGACCCATGGTTGGGTGGATCTTGTGTTCAAAATAGCAAATGCAGCAGATGAAGCTGCACAGGTGTGCATGGTGGTCGATCTCCCAAAGGGTCAATGGGTGGTTGAAACCAAGCACACATGATGGAAAAAATCAAATAAAAATTTTTGTGACTTTCAATTTCCCCCCTATGACTAACAAGCGTGAAGTCCTTGAGAGTCATAATAAAGCAGGATTACATAGCTCCGGGAAATCAGATCCTTTGAAATGCAAAAAAATTTACTGATGTCTGAACTCAGCACAGGTAAGGCAATAGCAGTGATCACCACATTCTCAGGGGTAATGGAGGACCTAACTCAGATCCCACACACCATGACACTCACCATCAACAAACAATAGACTCAACCATTCCAAGTAACAGTTGACAGCGCATCGCCCATATGCTCTCATTGTCAGGTGTTTGGACACAAGTTACATGCTTGTCCCTAGATAGGAAATTAACTAAAAGAAGCTTTCTTAAAAGCAATGGGAGAGGGACTGTAACGGATGAAAACATCCCAGTTTTTGACCACCATCTTGCCTTTGTATTGGCAGATTCAAAATTTGTGCTGACAGATTGCCTAATATGAGTTTCCTTGAGGTAAGAGTTTCTACTCGATGTACTCACTAATTTAACCTCAGATGTAGGGCAATTTGAAATCGCGGAAAGATGACACAGGCAAGTGAGGGTTTTTACCCCAAAATTAAACTTGTTCTATTTATTAACGAAAATAAACATGCTGAAAAATTTATCCCAATGACATAGGGCACCACGAATGACACAAGAAAAAA